>ML776894.1:811286-845106 GCA_009831015.1 Picea engelmannii | reverse complement strand
TACACAAGGTGACTTCCAATAAAAACATTGTACTTGAAACTAGGGCTACCAGCTTGCATCAAGATACAAGTTCTTATTTTTACATAAACACTTATATAAAAACTTTAAACTCACCACACATACACAAAACATAACCTGTAACTGTTGATCTTGGAGCACTGAAGAACAACAAGATCCACCAGTGTATAACAGACTTGTACACATACTCAAACCAGTGATGTGTTCTCTTGGCACCGAAGAACGCCGAGAACCACTAGCTTTAACATATGCTACTATGTTCAATGATTGGTTCTTCATCATTTGATTACAAATAAAATCACACTCTCTCACACACATATAATATATCTAACATACATAAACAAAATTTAAACACACCACACATACATATATAAGTAGAAAAGCAGGACARTGATTGTTTATGGTGGTTCTTCCTTCATATCTATCCACACCGAGATACCAAACGCTGAAATATTTTCGATGGCCATTTTCTCTGAATGCAACAGCTCCTTAGTGAGGTAATCGTACTTCATGTTGGCAGCTCTACGAAGTAGATTCTACGTAGCAGCAACACAGCCGGACCTCCTCCACGCAGCAGCAGTCAGACCTCCTCCACCCAGCAATGCCAGCAAGATTCTAACCTTGCTCTGATACCAACTTAGAAATCAAGAGAGAATACATTGCACAAAATTAACACACAATAATAGAATGTATTACTTACAAATGGAGGTTACATATATAGCATGCAGATCACTGACTTCTAGCAATCTAGATCCTAAGAAAGTGGATCTGATTAGCTAAAAGTCGGTGATCTGCATGCGATATATGTAACCTCCATTTGTAAGTAATACATTCTATTATTGTGTGTTAATTTTGTGCAATGGCTTCTCTCTTGATTTCTAAGTTGGTATCAGAGCAAGGTTAGAATCTTGCTGGCATTGCTGGGTGGAGGAGGTCTGACTGCTGCTGCCTGGAGGAGGTCCGGTTGTGTTGCTGCTGTGTAGAGTCTGCTTCGTAGAGCTGCCAACATGAAGTACGATTACCTCACTAAGGAGCTGTTGCATTCAGAGCATTATCTCTAACATCCAACGGCCATGGCCATCCTAACGAGTATCAACTTCCATGGAAGGGCTTCCGGATGCTCTCTCATGTTCCTGATCAGACAAACTATTACGCTATTCTACATGATTGTTGTTTCGGCCTTCATCATTACTCTTCATGGAAAAAATTGCAACGCACAGATGCTGCCACATATGTGCAACCGTGGCCATAACTATACAAAAGGCAGTAAATTTGAGAGCAATCTGAATACAGTCTTGAATAATCTTGCTTCCCTTCCATGACCTTCTACAAACAGAGGGACCAACTCAGGGATAATTGTGAGGGCTTGTTGGCTAATGTTGTAGTAGTGCTTCACGATCCTACCATTTTCTTTGGGCTTTGCTTATATTCATTCAATGTACTTGAGAGTGAAGTGTTATAACTAGTTATGAAATAGTTTTCATGATTCAGAGTTTAACTATATAAAGACCGACTTAAAAATAGGGCAAACATATATAAAATCCAACTATCAAATTCAAATTCCATGCTAGAATAATAAAATTGCATGTACTTTCAAGTTTTAACGATTAAATTCAAATTCCATGCTAGAATAATCAAATTGCATGTACTTTCAAGTTTTAACGATTTAGAAAATTATTGCACTGAATTTGTTCTTATTGTCCCTACATTATTATTGATTGAATTCAATGATCTATTTGTCCATTTTATTGTGATGTTTGAATTGCACTTAATGAATTACCAAAAATTGCAATTCATGTTTTATATAGCATCTATTTGATACAAGGATATCCAAGGATATTCACATCCTTGAACTTAGTGTAAAATTCCATATACATGTAGACTTTTTAGTGACTCAAATTTATCTTTAAATGATTTCGGTGAAAGAAATGGTTGATATTTTAAACTTTTCCTAAACCGTTCCTCAACTATATGACATCATATATATATCTATATGTTTTCTTAGATTAATTTGGAACAAGCTCGGCTTTGCTTCCCGGTCTCCATGTGTTGGGAGTCGTTTCTCATTTATTAAGTTGGTATCAGAGCCTGGGGGAGGAGAGAGGCGGGGAGATCATTGTAGAGATAGCTGCAAGGAGATCGCTACAGGAAGAAAGGCGCGCGCTTATCCTCGGGTCTTTGTCTGGTTATGCGAAGGAGCCCGGATCACTGGATGGTTGCGCTGACTCATGGTCGTGCTTCTCTTTGTTGTGTGGAGCATCGGTCTGAATGCCTCCTCCTTTGCATGGTGGTGAATGCGCGAATACCTGCCTGTTCATTATTACAGAGAGAACCCATCTCTATCAATCCCGGAACCCATCTATATCAATCCCGCTCTATCAAGCCCATATCCCATATCCCAAAGGCACGCGAATTTTCCCCGCGCGCGTTGAGTGATGAGCCCTAATCGTTGGAGAAGAGGGATCGATCATCTTCCGAGAAGAAGAGCTGGTGCGCTGGTGCTCCGTCCAGATTCCGAAAAGAAGAGTTGGTGCGCTGTCTTTGTGCAAGGGAAGTCTGCGTGAGAAGAGAGTCCGCGTGTAAAGTGTATGAAGTTGTCGCTGTGTGCCTCTTGAGTCATTGTCTATTGTTTGTGCCTTGAGAGGTTGTGCGAAGAGGAAGGAGCAGAGTGATCAAGTGAGATCACTACTTAGCAATATTTAAATGCACACATTGTAAACGTAACCGCAGGCCAACCCATTGATAAAGTCGAAAGCTAGATCACACTGCTAGATATTTGGTGATTAAATAGATAAAAAAATAAAGAGGATGGGGAATCTTCTGGCAGAAACCTACTTCAACGAAGTCAACAAATTGGATGGATCGAATTTCATCAATTGGAAATTCAAGATGCAAATCTTGATGGAAGGTTATGGTGTATGGATGATCACGAAAGGAGATGAAGCGTGACCCGATGCGACTGCAGGCACGACAACAACAACAATCTTAGATTAGGATAAGCAAGTGAATAAAGCCAAGGTATTGTTGAGAATGTCTATTAAAGATTGCATAATTCCGCATATTAGAGATGCTAAGACTTTTAGTGAAACCTAGCAAGCACTTAAAGATATGTATCAAACTAATAATACTAATCACATTCTTTTCCTAAAGAGTAAATTGCTAAGTATTAAAATGGATATAAATGAGTATGAAAGATAAATTGGGAGATATAGGAGAAAAAGTGTCAAACAATGATCTTGTAACAATTGCCCTAAATGGAATGCTAGAGGACTATCAAGTGCCTCAGAATTCAGACTTGTCACTATGGACAAAGAAGAGATTCCCTAAAGGGAAACCATGAGAAGGAGACAGAGGAGGAAGTTCATTTCAGAGAAAGTCAAATCCAAATCAAGGTATGCCATCAAATAGAAATGAACCTAAGTGCTTTTATTGTGGTAGGACTGAGCATATTGCCAGAGAATGTTATAAGAAGAAAAATGATGATGAGACTAGGCATAAAAATGGAAAACATTCAGGACACTTTGCAGAAGAAAACCCGAATATTAAACCAAAAGATCTCAAATTGTTTGTGTCGAATGTTGTGTTGTCTGCTGAAACTGATGATGTTGATGCATGGTTTGTTGATTTTGACGCTTCGATTCACATGACATGTAACAAGAATTGGTATACAGACTTTAAAGAAACACATAATGGTGCCCATATTTATCTTGGAGATGATCACTCTTATCAAATCAAGGGATATGGAGATATTCCAATAACATTTCCGAATGGTACTGTTAAACACATTCGCAATGTTGTGTATGTCCCTTGGATAAAGAAAAACTTGATTTATGTGTCCACCATTACAGATTAGGATTTGAAGGTTGAAATCTTCAAGACACATTGTATAGTGAAGGACTTGCAGGATCATTACAAAACTATTGCTTCAAGAGTCAAAGTTGGAGGCCTATACAAACTTGATGTCACTAGCAAGAATCATCAAGCTTTAACTTCTGCGACTATGCCTACAAAAACTCTTTGGCACCAAAGGTATGGTCACATTAATTATCATGATTTGTTGTTATTACAAAAATAAARTATGGTTGAAGGTCTCCCTATGTTGAAGAATGAGTATGATGCTTGTGAAGGTTGTGCATTAGGAAAGATGCAYGGAGATGAATTCCCYTCTAATCCTGATAGGAGAAAAAYARATCTATTAGAACTTGTACACACTGATGATTGTGGACCAATGCAGACAAGGTCGCTAGGAGGTGCTTATTATTTTTTGTTATTTATTGATGACTTCACAAGATACACATGGGTTTATTTCCTCATGAAAAAGAGTGATGTTTTTKAATACTTCAAGGAATTTAAAAACATGGTGGAGAAGTAAATAGGGAAACCCATCAAAATACTTCGCTCAGATCAAGGGGGAGAGTACAGATTGGAGATTTTCATCAAGTACTGCAAAGATCATGGAATAGTACAACAATTTACAATACCCCACACTCCACAGCAGAATGAAGTTGCAGAAAGGAAAAACAAAACTCTGGTGGAGTGTGCACGAAGTATGATGAAAGGTAAGAATCTCTCAAATGTTTTTTGGGTTGAGGCCATTAGCATTGTTGTTTACTTAAAGAATAGAAGTCCAACAAAGTATCTTGATCATAAAAATCCTTTAGAAGCCTTGTATGATTCTAAACCAACAGTTAATAATTTGAGGATATTTGGGTGTAAGGATTTTGCACATATTCCAAATGAGAACATGAAGAAGCTTGATGCTAAAGCTATCAAATGTATTTTTATAGGGTACTGTTTAGAATTTAAAGCATATAAACTATTTGATCCATCCACTTAGAAAGTGTTTGCAAGTAGAGATGTAATCTTCCATGAACATGCAGAAGAAAACAATGAAGACAACAATCATGAAGGATGGCTGGTACTTCTTGAAGATGAGGAGGTCAAAGAAGAGAAGCAACAACAGGAAAAGGCACCCAGTGACATGGATACATCTAGCAGTGAAGAAGAATCTTCACAAAACAGAGAAGAAGTCACCAGCCAATTGAGAAGATCTTCACGACAGGTTCGTCCACCTGAAAAATATAAAGATTATTCCCTAATGAGTAATATTTCAAATGTCATAGAACCCATGAGTTTTAATGAAGATAATGAACATGAAGAGTGTAGAGAAGCAATGGAGGAAGAATATGACTCTATAATGAAAAACAAAACTTGGGAATTGACTGAATTGCCTAAAGATAAAAATCCCATAAGATGTAAATGGATATACAAACCTAAATTCAAAGAAGATGGTAGTATAGATAAATATAAAGTCATATTGGAGGCAAAAGGGTATTCACAGAAAGAGGGCATTGATTATGCAAAAACATTTGCACGAGTAGCTAAATTAAACACAATAAGAATGTTAATTGCACTAGCTACAAAACAACATTGGAAGCTTCACCAATTAGATGTAAAGTCTGCTTTTCTGAATGGTAAGTTAAAGGAGGAGGTTTACCTTACTCAACGAGAGGGGTTTTTGAAAATTGGTCAGGAACATTTAATATGTAAATTAAAGAAAGCATTATATGGATTGAAACATGCACCTGGGTCATTGTATGAAAAGATAGATTTATTCATTCTTCAGCAGGGTTTTATGAGGAGAAAAAGTGATCCAAATTTGTATACCAAGTTTGATGAAAAGGGGCACATTGTATTGATTTCCTTATATGTTGATGATTTAATTATTATAGGAAATTCAGAAAAAATGATTAGTGGAATTAAGAAGCAGATGTCACACATATTTGAAATGAAAGATCTCAGTGAGTTACATTACTGCCTCGGTCTTGAAGTTTAGAGGAATGTTGGTCAAACCTTTGTGTCTCAAGGTAAATATGTCAGAGAAGTACTTAAGAGGTTTAAAATGGATTAGTGTAAAGTTTCATATGTTCCAATGCAGCAAAACATAAAACTTTACTGTGATGATGGTTCGAAGGAGGTAAATGATACAGTTTATAGACAGATGGTGGGAAGCTTGAACTATCTCACTACAACCAAACCTGACATAGCATACCATGTTAGTGTGTTAATTCATTTTATGGAAAAACCTTTAGAAAGCCATTGGAATGCAGTGAAAGGGGTACTTAGGTATCTCAAAGGCACACTTGATTATGGTATTAAATATACTTATTCATTCGATGTTGAGCTGACAGGTTACTCAGATTCACATTGGGCTGACAACCCAGATGATCAGAGATCTACTACAGGTTATGCTTTTGGCATTTGATCCAGGATTGTTTCATGGAGCAGTAAGAAGCAACCTACAATATCTTTGTCATCCACTGAAGTAGAATATAAAGCGTTGTGTGCAGCAAATTGTGAAGTGGTTTGGTTGAGAAGACTACTTCAAGATGTTGGAGAAGAACAAAAGAAAGCTGCGATAATCAAATGTGATAACCAGAACTCAATCAAGTTGGAAAAGGATTGTCCACTAATCTCGGGTAGACTACTACCTTATCTTAAAATTTTAAAGTAACACGTAGAGATTAAAATGGAAAAAAGGAAAAAAAATGGCATGCAAGGTTTTAACTTGAAATTATATTCCATCCATTAAAGTTTCAAACTAGGCATGCAAGGAACATATTTTGAAGCATTGTTATTTTCTATATCTTTCATAAAATATGAATAAAAAATAATGTTAAAATAATACTAAAATTGAATGTAACATTACTTTATCGCACAAGTTTAAGAAAAAAAAAATTCCTAACTTGAAATTATCTACCACGCATTCAAGTACTTGCTACAACGAACATATTTGGAAGCATTGTTATTTTCTATATCTTCCATAAACATATGAATATAAAGTAATGTTTACGTCGAAAGGCGTACACCTATTGACAATGGGCACAATTAAAGATCTTTTAACCTTATTTAACCTTAAACCCTAATCTGATGGTTATGCATTGAAGATGCTGGCATATTCTTAGTCGTCCTCCAAAATCAATGGATCAGATTTATTGTTCATAACTTTCTTGCATTTATCAAGGTATCTGTTAACATGTTTATTTTTTAACATTTACCTAATCACATTAAAAAATTACTGTAAGGATATGTAATTGCCAACCAAACGTTTCATATTACCACAGACGAATTACCACAGATGTTTTATATTGGAGGCACACATTCTCAGTATATTGGGGTCACGCATTCTCAGCCGATACCTTTCGACATTCTCAACCGCGAATTAGCGACTATGCTAGTATTACTTCATCTCACAAAAGTTTTGAACAAGACATGCTACAACTAACATATTTGGAAGCACTGCTATTTTGTATATCTTCATTAAAAATGTGAATAAAAAATAATGTTAAAATAATACTAAAGTTAAATGTAACATTACTTCATCTCACAAGTTTAAGATAACCCCCAAAAAATAAATTTCTAATTTTAGTGAATCAACTAACATTAATTGATCTTGATATGACCTCTCTATGCAGCCAAATAACACTCATGACAAGTGTGTGATTGGTTCAAATAAAATGGTGAAAAGAATTTGAAGCACCTCATTGATTTACAAAAAGTAGGAATAGGTTTTCAAGTTAAAACTTAAGCTGATATAAATTGGTTTGTGTTTAAACTAATAAAAATGAGAGCAAGCTATTATTAAGATTAATAAAAATGATAATAAGCACATTATTAAAATTAATAAAAAAAAACATTTCCATAAAAAGATAACTATATGAAAACAATCTGGTTGAATTGTAAAACAATTAGTCTTTGTTATTTGAATCAATGTTATAAATTAATATTAATTTATTAATAATTAATAAAAAAAAACATTTTCATAAAAAGATAACTATATGAAAACAATCTGGTTGAATTGTAAAACAATTAGTCTTTGTTATTTGAATCAATGTTATAATTTAATACTAGTTTGTTAATATTAACTTCATAGAAGTTGAATTAATTTAGTTATTTAATAAACAAATTTACATTAATTTTATAATTTAACTTATTAAAAAAAATTCTTCCAAGTTGAAGATCACAAATGCACTCGACACTCACATTGTAACAATGTTAATTTAGAAATATTTAAATAAATGACTTGTATGGAATATAAAAAAACCTTTCTTTAGTAATGGTCTCGCTTTTGAAAATCTACATCATGAAAAAATAGTTTGTTATTCCTTTGTTGTATGAATTTCATTTGCTAATTTGTTGTCTTATGAACCAAGTTAAATTTAAATATCAACATTATTTAATTTCAAAGTATCACATTTGTTTAGTTCGGATTTAATAAGGAGATAATCAAAATTTAAATATCAACATTATTTCTAAATTTAAATATCAACATTATTTAATTTCAAAGTATCACATTTGTTTAGTTCGGATTTAATAAGGAGATAATCAAAATTTAAATATCAACATTATTACAATGTCTTTTGAAATTTATGTAATTTCAAAGTATCATATTTATTTAACTCGAATTTAATTGGAGATAACATTACAAATGGTCATTGGAATTTTATGAGCTTTGTGGTGGAGACAATCAAAATGTACACGGTGAACATTTATTTTGTTGTTTCAACTCAATTTTGAAAAACATATATTTTGGATGAGTAGAACAAATTTAAACGCAGTGGATATAATAAACACTATATGTTTGTATCCAAATTGATAATTAAATGACATGAATTTTCATGAGAATGATCTGAATTTATGTGAGATAACCTCTATTGCATTGAATTTATGTGAGATGGCCTCTATTGCATTTATAGAGTATAATCAAAATCATTGCAATGCTTCAGGTGATATGGGGCAATTAGGTTTTATTATATAGGATGTGTAGGGATGTCCAAGGTCGGTCAATCAATGGATTGGACTTTGTGTCTCAAACTAATATTCCTTAATTAATAATCCCTAAGAAACAAGTTTAGGTCTTTTTCTTTTGCTCCGACCATACATATAATATACATGATTGAACTTCTGGCATATTTGCGAACAATAAAGATTGAATTCTTGGATGGTGGTGTCATTATCATTAAACAACACCACATAGAGAAAGAACACATATTTAAATTTTGTTAATCAAATGAGAAAGTGTGATCTGCATTGGATCATCATATAATTTGTCATCTATCTTGGTACTTTCTGGGTGGACAAAATTCGAGGAATCGGCTTGCAAGGCCATTTTAGTGGTAAGTTCCAGTTTGGAAAATTGGGGTCCAAAACCTTATGATCCATTTTGACGTATTAAATGAAATTTTTTGGGGTTACAGTGTGTAGAACTTGTGCCCATACCATTGATGTTGATCTACACACCAAGACCTTTCCAACGATGTGAAAATCACCTCAATCGCAGTTTGAATGTGAAAGTTATGCCTCTCGCAAGTTGAACTACCTTGTTGACCACCATGGTACGAGTGGATGCCAAGTCAGCCCCCGTTACTCACATGTGTGGGGCTAGTCTCGTGTAGATTTTCCATAATATTCTAGAAGGTCCAAACCTTATCACTAATTGACCATTGAGGAAGTCAAAATACTAACCCTATATGACTATTGAGCTATGTTAAATGCTAGGTTGCTAGGAGGAGAAAAGTGGTTCCATTCTTTAACATTATATTGGTTTCATAACTAATCAAAGAATCTAGCAGTGGTATTTTGAGAGCATAACAGAGGAGGAAAACATTTTGTAGCACCCATATAGGCAAGAGTGTCAAAGTCAACTCCACTATGAGTGTCTCTTTCTTTGTATTGTATTTCCATAACTAAAGAAAAGATAGCAAAGCATAGGCCTCACCTTCTAGATGGGTTTTCTCTCGTATTGGGTTTCCTGGGATATATCTTGTGTTCCTCTATGTGTGGATGGTGTGTTCTTTTTCTCATTTCTCTAACTTAGTTCATTAATTCAAGCAAATATAGTAATTAATTAATATGGGATCTAAGGAAATTACTTTGCATAGTCTAAGATTTTAGAATATTATAACATATCTTGTACGAATAGTTCCAGTGGAATATCCATGACAGTGTACAGATCAAAATGTCTTGGGGAAGGAACAATTGGACCCACAATCTAGCACAATCTTGAAATCACCAATTACGTTTCTCGATTCCATAAAACATTTTGTCATAGTACATTTGTCATATATGTCATTTCATGCATAGCATGTCGAAGGTACAAATGCTACTAGGAATACATTTATTAGCTCTTCATCCCATGAATCACTTCCAAAGATATGTAAGTTGGATTTTCACTCTTAACTAGTCTACATTGGAAGAGTTTTCCATCCTTCCAGTAATATCGTTAGAAGCAATACTATGGGAAAAGGTTATAATTGAAACCCTTAAAAATTTAGATAGCACGCATTGTTGTTGTTAGGAAAAACCCTTTCTATCTACCTTTACTGCACTACAATTTTCAACCATATTATGCTTGCTTGTTGTAGAGGTTGTTGTAAATACATTGTCAAAAAAGTTATCGTTGTTGTAAATACATTGTAAATACTAGATAAATGCCACCAAAAAATCATCTCACTTTGGAACTAAGACTTATAATCATCTTAAAAAATATTCGAACATCTAAAATTGCATGGCTAACATATAAATGAGGATGGAGTGAAGGTGGTGAAAATAATAGAGAAAACATGAATAAGAGTGGGAGATAATATTAGAGAAAACATAATGTTTTATCTATTATTCCAACACCCCACAAATTATTGTGATAATTTTCATTGGAAATGAAAATGATGCAAATAATAAATAATTTTCAACCTAAACGCAAATCATCGAAAATCCTTCTTTATGATTCCAACATAGAAAAATAGTTTTTATGATAACACCTATGCCCCATCCATTTATTCTCAATGGAATTTATTGACACAACAACAACGTTCTTCCACGTAACAAAAAATAAATCTCTTTTAAGTATATCCAAAAATAAATCTCTTTTAAGTATATACTTTAAAGATTCTAAAGCTGAGATCTAAAGGGGATTCCTATTTAGCCGTCGATGACTTCATACATACGGCAGGCTACTTCATACATACATAACGGTCTAATCCTAGCCGTCGATGACTTCATACATAACGGTCTAATCCTACTTAGCTGTCGTACTCACTACGAAACGCAATTCAGTGCAGTCACGTGTTTGATGGAAATTGGGTCAACTACAGTATGACCGTGATTGATGGAAATTGTATGCCCGTGATTAATGGAAATTGGGTTGGAATTTGAAAATGAAATAGTATGTAAAATTCCAACCCAATTGTATGTCTTGATGGAAATTGTATGACAGTGATGGATGGAAATTGGGTTGGAATTTGAAAATAAATAGTATGTAAAAATAATAATTACAGAATTAATATATTACTTGTGCAGGTTACAGAATTAATATATAAATAACAATAATTAATAATCTAAATTCGTATTGGCATTGTGTATTCTTTATTTTGTGCATTCTTCATTAATACATGAAATTAAAGTTACTAGATGAAACCCTAACTTAACAATTACAGTTATCTGGAGCTTTCTCTCCCGATTTCCTGATGAGCTTTCCCTCCCGATGAGCTTTCCCAAAAACAAATCAATTGAATTTTTCTTTATTAAAACCGTTCATAGGTCTAGCATAGATTCTAGCTTTACATTTGTCATTTTTATTTGTAACAGAATATCTCAATTACATGATACATCTTGTGGTGCAATGGCAATGCAATCTCGTCAACTTCATTATTTTTGTGGTGTGTATAAAGTAGTACATGAAATTGGCATGCAAGTTACTAGTAATTATATTACTTAAGAGTAGTGAGGTGTTTTATAGTGTAATATGTAGATGTTATATAATCTTAATTTTATATGATAATAAAAATTAAATAAAAAAATATTTATTTACTTACTCATATATATGTGATAATATCTAAAAAAATTAAATTAGTGTAGAATTATATTAAATCTATATCTATCAAAAATAAAGAGGGATCAAATTTTTAAAAGTGTAATTTTTTTTGTCATTTAATATGAAGGAATTGGCAACAATACATTTATCATTTAATATGAAGGAATTAACACACGAAATAGAGTTACCCTCTTGATGCTTCATACACTCTAGTTTAAGATGGATCAAGTAAAACTAGAATACAATTTAAAACCTTGAATGTATGGATATAAAAACATTAACTAGTCAAACTAAGAAAAATGAATATGATGTAAATTTAAAAATAAATGGTATTTATATCATGCCAATAATATTTGAATCTCTTCAATGGAATTATTGGTTTTGCAGATAAGATGCCACCCCAATGCCCCTCTTGTTCTGAAAATTACTAACTCCATGTTTAAGGGCAGGATGAATATACAAAAAAATAAATCCCTTTAAAGTATATACTTTAAAGATTCTAAAGCTGAGATCTAAAGGGGATTACTATTTAGCCGTCGATGACTTCATACATACGGCAGGCTACTTCATACGTACATAACGGTCTAATCCTATCGACGACTTCATACATAACGGTCTAATTGGGTTGGAATTTGAAAATAAATAGTATGTAAAAATAGTAATCTACTTAGTAAAGTGAATGATGAAAATTGGATTGGAATTTTAAAATGAAATATCGAATTTTAAAATGAAATAATATGTTAAATTTATGAAAATTGAATTAAAATTTTAAAATGAAATAATATGTCAAGTTTTTATGGAAATTAGATTGGAATTTTAAATTACTATTTACTAATATTACTTATGAAAATTGGATGAAATTTTAAAATGAAATAGTGCATCTAATTAGTATCTCAGGTAATTGGCAATTACTATTTAGTAATTTTATTGATAAAAATTGGATTAGAATATAAAAATAAAATAATATCTCAAATTTGTATCTTTTTTCTACTAAAAATTATTCTTATATATTTATATAAGATTTTCCAAAACTTTAGAACACAATTCACATCAATACATACCAGTACTATTGGTATCCCACGCACTCACTATATTCAATCCACTCAATATGGGATGATTATGATTACGACTCACGAGGAATTTTTAACCACACACAATTCACATCAGTGCATACCATACATCAATATAGTATGATTACAACTCACTAGGAATTTTTAACCATACTTTGATTGGTAAATTGTCTCTGGCCATTTACCCGCCCCGTAATTATCAAGAGGAATTTTTAACCATACTTTGATTGGTAAATTGTGTCTGGCCATTTACCCGCTTCGTAATTATCAATTTTACCTTCAAACTCTATCCCGGAATGCATCCTCACAATCTTTTTAATGTCCCAATCACGAAAAACTCAAAATGAAATGGAAAAATAAGAAATTCTGTTGAAAAGTCTAAAGGGCAAGATGAAAACCAATAGAAAATCCTTTCAAGTCTCAAGGCAAGTTGGCTCCCACTACGCGGCATTAGGTAAGATATGGTTCCTCCATATTGCACTCATTTTTCGCTGGCCATATTGCACTGATTTTTCATTACATCCCGAAATGCATCCTTTCCATCTTTTTAATGTCCCAATCATGAAAAGATCCAAATGAAATAGAAAAATACTTGAAAAAAAAACAAATTCCAGTTGTTGAAAAGTCTAAAAGGCAAGATGAAAAGTCTAAAAGGCACGTTGGCTTCCACTACGCGGTATTGGGTAAGATATGGTTCCTCCCGATGGCACTTTAGATCCAAAAATTCCTCACGTATTTATACATACCTGGACCCAACAAATTAGATTTGTGAATAATTAGAACATTGACGATTTCAATTTGAAATCAAAGCATTCGCGATTCCCACCAGGTTCTAATAGGTCATTTTTAAGAATAGGTCATCTTTAAGAGTATTCGTAGTCTAAATGTTTTAAGGTTTGATTTTGATTTTTTTTAAGGATATTTTTTTTTGTTTAATATTGTTTAAAATTAGGTGATAAATTGTTGGCTATGCAGATTTAATAATTATTTTTGTATAATAGGAGTAGTTAATTCTGTATAATTTGAGTGTTTCAAGATTTTTTAGTAAGCTGAATCCATTTCTACATTTAAAAATGCAATTTAAATGACAAAAAATTATGATTTTGTGCAGATGTATATTTGAGAAAAAATTACCAAAATATAAAACAATTACACAAAATAACGAGTATGATGAATGGATAATGTTGCTGGTCAATATCCACCCTAATACTCAACATTTAATACTACATGGGGTGGTGTATAAATACTTGGAATTGAACACTACTACCTATACACCACCCCACATAGCATTAAATGTTGCTTAATAAGGTGAATATTGTTCAACTTTTACCTTGTAGATAAAAGTCATTGGGGAAAATGTATAAGGTACTGAACAAGTATTACCCCTATGATTTCATGCTTTGGGTTTCAAAAGAATTATTACTATTCCTTCTCAATATCTCAATAAGACAAATAGGAAAACGAATGAATGGGCATTGGTGTGTAAGAGAAAATGTACATGTTGACATGATGATAGAAATATAATAAACTCACAAATTATTTCATTATCAACTCTCTTTTTTTTATTTCTAGTTCACTAAATCAATAACTAAAAAATTATTCAAGTTAAGTTTACTTAAAATTGGGATGTGTCCATGCATGGATACATCAAAATAAACTTGATCTTGATATATCCATTGCAATGGATAATTACAAAGTTATTTATTGTGCATGATTAATTTATTGCATGTTTACAAATAATTAAATAATGTGCACATAATTATGCACCAACATTCCCAATTGACTTGGAGCTAAGGGGAAGTAAGGACAATTTACATGTTATCTTCTATAAATTCAATTTCCTTCATCTCTAGTAAGGATCAAAGATGAAGAAACATGGCTTCATGAAAACATCTATGGCATGATCTTCTAAATGAAAAAATTACAAGTCATGAAGGATCTATTGTATGTAGTACATATATACCTCAATGTGTTTGGTGTGTTGGTGTTCAACTGGATTATGGGAAATGCAGATGACACTCTAATTGTTGCACCGTAATTTGTAGGTTGATCTTGTACAAAAGTAAACTCTATGAGTAATTGTTGAATCCAAAAAACTTCTTGATTGACTTTAAAACACCTCGGTAATATACCTCTATATAAGAAAGAGAAATTGTATGCTACCTTTTAATAAACCAAGTGAAAGGACCTAAATCAAGGTTGAAAGTGTAACCAGAAGTAGACTTTTGATCATCAACATCACTTGCCCAATATAAATCCACTAAGGAAGAGGAACCACCTTTTGTATACTCAATGCCAAACTGATAAGTACCCTTGATGTAGCAAAGGATATTCTTTGTTACCTTCCAATGACTCTCAAGAGGATATTACATGAAGCAAAAGACTAAACCAACAACAAGGAAGAGGTTTGGTTGGGTATGGGTCAAATACATAAGACTTTATACTATGGTTGATGAAAAGTAGGATGAGCCTTAGGAGTTGAGCACTTGGTAAGAAATGCTCTCTCATGTATTGGTCTCTTTTCTAACACCGTCTGGTCTCTTTTCTAAAACAGAGTTTTCTATCTCATGTATTGGTCATCATAGTTTCTGAAAGGGTAGAACTCCTCCTCTAGGGCATCTACAAAGGTCGCCCATGTGGGTTCTCTCCAAAATAGTGTAGATTCATCCGCGGTGTACCTCTCCCAGTAACCTTCCCACCAAGCTATGACATGGGGAAGGGATTTAAGGAGTGTGAAGGTGATATTTTCACTGTCGAATTTTTTTTGGACAGAGTAATAACGTTCTAGCAGATTCAACCATTTTTCTAGAGCATATGCATCTATCTGGCCTTCAAATAAGAGGATATCAAAATTGACTTGTACCTTGAAGGGTGTCGCACTTGTGAAATGACTTCTTGTTGAAGATGCCTCAATTGTCTCCATCGGTAGTCTTCAAAGGATCTAAGAAAATTTTCCATCATCTCATTCCTCTGTCACACAAGGGCTTCCTCGAGCAATGTCCTGAAAGGATCTCATTCTTTTTCATCTCTCTTTTCTTCTGCCATGGGAGGTCTCTTGGGTTGGCGAGAGCCGTTTCCCTCAAGTAAAACTAGCTCGAGACCCATTTCTCTATACCCTGACCTTGTCGAGGACCTTCTTTAAGAAACGACAAGGAGAAGCCTGCTCTGATACCACAAATCCAGATTATTTTGAGAACGACATGAAGAAAAAAATATAACCGATATATAACAAGGAAATGCACAGAGATAATGCAGAGAACACATAAATATAGGGAAAACTAACTTCTATTAATGAACAAGAGAGAAAAACATTGTAGAACATGAACTAACATAATGGGGTAGTCTATCTCTTAAAAGAAAGAGATGTTGGCTACGCTTCATTCGCAACAAGCTTTACATCACACTCCAATGCATGCTTAAAGATATCTCTTAAAAGAAGGAGATGTTGGCTATGCTTCATTAACAACAAGATTTACATCAAACTCCATTGCATGCTTAAACCTCAATTATATATGGGAGAGTGAGAAGAGAACAATTCCCATGATACATGTGGGATAAATTGGACTAAGTTTATAAAATTCCATAGGCATCTAAAACACTAGGACTTCCTGGGAAGTCACTCATCCCAGTACTGCTCTAGCCTAAGCACACTTAACTATGGAGTTCTAATGGGATCCGGTGCATTAACGCTATGTTGCAGGCATGTACATAAGACCACTAGGAAATCATTACATGATGCCTGTAATTAACAAATGAAGATGACATTACATTCCATTCCCCATCAAAAGGGTGAATATCATTGTTTATCAAAAACACATGCTCAAAATGGTGATTCAGTGGAAAAGGTGGATGGCCACCAAGATCCATCTAGATCAATCCCATTGCAAGAAAAATTATAATTAGTCGCAATGTTCAATTTGTGGAAAATGAAGCATGGGATGGAAGCATAGAAAGGACAGTTAAAATTATTGATGCTATCAGGCATGATGACATAGAGGAAGAAGTTTATCAAACACCATTTATAAGTCAGTGTGTAGTTCCTTCTACGCATGGAACTGCGGCACAAACTACTCTAGTGAGATCTGCAGGTGCACAATCCACACCTAGAGCGTGACAAACTCCAGCAAGCATTCTGAGTAGCTCTACATCTCCAGATCCAACATTAGTAAGTATGTTACCAAGGAAGACAAGAAGTGTGCGCGACATATACAATGTTGACACATCAAATTCATTTTCAGTCTTTGCTCTATTTTCACAAATAGATGATCCATTATGTAACGCCACTTTTTATGTTACCAAGGCTTTTATTGCTGCCAGATACCAATCTGTAACACACCTTTTACATAGCTCATACAGGTCTTATAAAAACAACATGCGTTTAAGAAAATAAATACATTTAAGCTCAAAGTAAACATACTATTTACTGCTATAATATACAATCAATAGCATTAACATTAAATTGATATGCACATCAGGATACATGATAGTTATAATTACACAGAGATGCAAAATTATGAATAAAACATCATCTGATACTTATCTTTGAAAACCTTGGCGATTCCACCAACCACGTACAGGCCTTCCACGAACCTCCCAGCCTTAGACCACACTTCTCGTCAGCTCAGCAGTGGGTCACCCCCGAGTTGGGACTAAGCTCCACCCCAAGGCAAGGAATCCTAGGCTAAGTTGAGGTTACAGGGAAAACAACATAGAAAGACTGGAAGGATTCTTCCCAGGATGCCATCTTACACCCACTAGTTCCAGACTCTCATTCCCCACATGCATCTTTTGCCCGGGAGTATACACCTTCACAAGCACAGCCATCTGTGCTACACCTCCCTCTCTGGGTCTCGGCAACAGGCCGAATCAGGAAGTCTTAGAGCCCGAAGCTGGTGCTGGACACTCTCTAGAAGAAACCACTTCCCAGCAAACTCTCTCACCTGGAAAGAGTTTCTCACAGGCCTGACAACCTGCCTCTTCCAACAACAGTCACCTCCCTCACCTGGAGAGAGGTCATACACAGGCTCAATCACAACTTGCACTGCCCAGCAAGCCACGCGTTGTCTAGCTCTGCGTGGACATCACAACCAACTGTGAATATAGACATGGGCTTCCCAAACAGGCTCAACAATGACGACAAGGTCTCATGGTGATGGTTTTCGGGATTGCGTGACAAGGAATTCCCGCAAGGATCAACACAGACTCCACGGCTCAGAACGGAGTGGTTAAACCCGACTTTTCATAAACGAACACAGGCTTCTTGGCTCTTAGAAACACATGAGGTATTCTTGCATAGGTTGGGTCGGTTGTATTGTTCAGAGCTCCGTACACACTCAAACGGTCGGTTGGAATGGAGGAGGGACCCCTCTCACGACTCATCTCGGCCTTTTTATTTGCATGCACCAGGGTTGACATGTGTCACCCTTGGAACTGCATGTGTTCCATCAACATGCATCCCCTTTGCACGTTTTCCCTTGCCAGGAACTTAGGATAAAATAAAACATAAAATGCACATGTTCTTTGGAATAATAATAAAATATTATTCCCAAGGCTTAAGCCCCTAGGCTCAACACTTAGCCCCTTTTTCCCACCTCCCAGCTCCTAATTCCTTGCCCACTTTGTGGAAGCTCAGTCCCCCATCACTCATTCATCGTGGTCGGTCTACACGCGGTGGTGTTTATACTTTATTAATGTGCTTCATACATACAGGTACAAAAGCAGGCCCTTGGCCTCCAAACCTTGGGCTCTCTGGCCTGACAATCACATAATCCCACCGACTTATACAAACTTGGCTCACCAGCCTATAACACATATTAACAATTCATTTGATATATCATATTTACAAGGGCTCGGTCTTGGGGACACTACAATCCCCTCCCCTTATTTCTACACAATCCTCAGTGCAACCTTACACTGTCTCTACAAGATTTTCAAAATTTTCAAAAAGATGCGGGTACTCTGCCCGCATAGCATCTGCATGCTCCCATGTCACGTCCTTAGGACCGTACTAGGTCCATTGGACCTTTACAAGCTCTATACCTCGATTCCGGAGCTATTCGCTTTTCCTGTCCAATATGCACACATGATGCACTTGTAGGACACCTTCTGGTTTCACCTGAATCACATTCCAATTGATAACATGATTAGCATCAGGTATATATTTCTTAAGCAGTGAAACATGAAACACATTATGTAAAGTCATAGATGCAGGTAATGCAAGCATGTATGCAACTGGCCCAATCCTTTCCAAGATTTCAAACGTCCCACAAAATCTCGCTGCTAACTTGGCGCAACTTCCCAACTTCTGGGAACTCCTGTTAGTTTTCACTTTCAGGAAAACATGGTCACCCACTTTGAATTATCTGTGGGTTTTCTTATTATCAGCGTAACGTTTTTTCCTGTCCTGGGCAGCTTTTAGATTTTTTTTTAATTCTTATCATTTGGTCTTCCATCTCTTTGAGAAACTTTGGCCCAATTACTGCTCTGTCAGATGGATTATCCCAGCTCACTGGAGTGTTGCACTTTCTTCCATAAAGTGCTTCAAATGGGCTCATCATCAACGATGCATGATACCCATTATTGTAGGAAAATTCTACCAAATGTAGGTAGTCTTCCCACCTTGATGGTTTATCCATCACATACATTCTCAGTATGTCTTCTATTACTCTGTTCACTCTTTCTGTCTGACCATCATACCTAGGATGACATGTTGTACTAAAGTTCAGATTCGTTCTGAATCACTTGAACAGTCCTTTCTAGAAATTCAAGGTGAATTTCGGGTCCCTATCAGACACAATTATCTTAGGAATTTTGTGCAAGCGTGCCACTTCTTTTAAGAAGATATCAGCAACATCTGATGCCTTCTGAGTGGTTTTCAATGGAATAAAATGGGTAGCTTTTGTAAGCTTGTCCACCACCACCATGATTGAATCATGTTGCTTGCTTGTTCTGGGCAATCCTGTGATAAAATCCATTGTCACCACTTCCCATTTCCACTCAAAAATGGGTAAAGGCTACAGCAACCCTGATGGGTGTCTATGCTCAGCCTTAACTTTCTGTCACTCCATACATCTGGCGATGTATTCAATGATTTATTTCTTCAGACCTGGCCAAAAGTAATGGATTTTGACTGCTTCCACAGTCTTCTGATATCCAGGATGTCCAACATAAGCCACGTTATGCATTTCTTTTAGAATTGTCAGCTTCAATTCTCGAACATTGGGTACATACACTCTATTTTTATACAGAAGTAAGCCATCACTTCCCAAGGTGTAACTTCCCTGGGTCTATGGTCTTTCACGCTGTTGTAGCTTTGCTACCAGACCTCTGTACTGCAAATCAACATTTGCAGCTTCCAAAATTATGTCCTTAATCTCAGTCCTGTACATGCTAATGGTTGTAGCATGTAATTTGTGCACTTTTCTGTTGAGTGCATCAACCACCTTATTTTCTTTCCCTTTGATATGCTTGATATCAAAGTCATATTCACACATAAACTCTAGCCATCTGGCTTGCCTGGCATTTAAAGTCAGCTGATCAAATAAATACTTCAGACCGTTGTGGTCTGTTCTCAATTCAAATCTCCTTCCCATGAGGTAATGTCTCCATTTCCTCAATGCGTGGACGATTGCTGCCAGCTCTAAATCGTGAGTGGCATAATTCCTTTCATGCTCTTTCAACTTTTGGGACTCATAACAGATTACAAATCCCTCTTGGCTGAGAACTCCTCCCAGCCCCTCCTTACATGCATCTGTGCACACCACGAAATCCATATTTGGATCTGCAATCCTCAGGATTGGAGCGCTGGTTAACAACTGCCTCAATCGCTGGAAATTGCTCTCACACTCTTCCGTCCACTGAAACTTCTTCTCCTTCCTTTGCAATGAAGTGATAGGGTGAGCTATCTTTGAGAATCCAGCTATAAACCTTCTGTAGTAGCCTGCCAGACCTATAAAAGATCTAAATTCTACCACATTCCTTGGCGCTGACCATTCTCGGATGGCCTCAACCTTTTCAAGATCCACAATGATCCCCTCTTTTGAAATAATATGTCCCAAGTAATGGGTCTGCCTTTGATAAAATGAGCACTTGCTCAGCTTGGCGTACAACTGGTTTTCTCTCAACACTTGCAGCACCATTCTCAGGTGTTTCTCATGCTCTTCCTCTGACTTGGAATACACCAAGATGTCATCCAGGAAGACTGTGACAAACTTGTCCAAATAGTCCCTCAATACACCATTCATTAAGCACATGAAAACACCAGGTGCGTTTGACAATCCAAATGGCACCACCATGAACTCATAATGACCGTACCTTGTGTTAAAGGAGGTCTTGCTAATGTCCTCATCCTTTATTCTCACCTGGTGATATCTTGATCGGAGATCTATCTTTGGAAATATTTTCGCACCCTTCAAATGATCGAAAAGATCATCGATCCTATGCAGAGGATACTTGTTCTTGATAGTTACTTTATTCAACTGCCAGAAATCAATGCACAGCCTCAACGTCCCATCTTTCTTCTTCACGAATAGGATCGAGGCTCCCCAAGGTGACACGCTTGGGTGAATGTACCCCTTCTTCAAAATCTCTTCAAGCTGCAATTGCAACTCTTTCAGCTCTGACGTACTCACTCTATACAGAGCCTTCAAAACTGGAGCTACTCCTGGCATCAAATTTATAGAAAAATCGATGTCTCTCTTCGGAGGTAGTCTAGGTACTTCCTGAAATATGTCCTTGAACTCTATGAGTACTTCATGGTCTCTAATCTTTGAGACTGCATCTCTGGATGCTTCTTCCACACGAGCTGCAAATAACTGACAACCTTTCCTGTAGCACTTCTTCAGTTGCATGGCTGATATTTCTCTAACAGCCACAACTCTGGGAATTCCTTGGACTGTTTTCTGATTTCCTTCTTCATCCAGGCATGCAAACTTCTTGTTACAACAGTCTAGAAGGGCATGGTGCTGGTCCAACCAGTCCATCCAAATTAAGCAGTAATAAGACCCTAAAGGCAAAATATTTAATTCAGCCTTAGTGCTCAATCCACCCATGTCCACTGAACAGGACTTAACCAATTCAGTGACTTTCCTTTTGGTTCCTGTGGCCAACTGCACTAGCCAAGAGTTTTCATGTTTGCTTCTTGGTAAAAGAAAACTTTCCACCACCCTAGGATCTACATAACTATGGCTAGCCCCTGGATCAATTAAAATAATAAGTGGTTGGTTGTTAATCATACCTTCCACTTCAATCATGTGTGATTGAAATTTTGTTTGCTTGTTGTCCAGGGCTGCGTAGATCCTTGGCATTCTACTGACCATATCCTCCACTGTTTCATCTTGCTGAACAATATGAACAGTTCTTTCTTTACCATTCTTATGGGGACAATCTCTGTACTTGTGGTTTCCTTTACAGCCCCAACACTGAATGGGCGTCTATATCTATCTTTGTGCTCCCTCTTCAGTCATTCTCGGCTCTCTAAACGATGGTTGTCCTTGAAGACTATTTCTGAAAAAGGAAGGCTTGTTTCCCTTCTGCCTCTGTTCCTTCTTAAACTTCCTCTGATCATTCCAAGCCTTTCGAATGGTAGGCTTTTCTCTTTGTTGTTCAAATAAGCATTTATCCCTTCTTATCGTTTCTTCCATAGTCTTAGGATCATCATATTGAATCTTGTCACCCATGGAAGGTGGAAGTCCACTCAAATATCTATGAATCTTAACAACCTCGTCTTTGATGAATGGAACATACTTCAGTAGTTCCAGAAAACTTCGTTCGTACTCATCAATGGTCATGTTGCCTAGCTTGAGTTCGAAGAACTCCTTCATCTTTCTGTCATAGTATCTTTTAGTCAGGTATTTCTTCTTGAAATACCTCTTAAACTCCTTCCAAGTGACATATTTCTCTCTGATGCATTACACTTGAACAAACTGATCCCACCACATGGATGCTTTTCTTTTCAGTTGATACATTGCAATTATTTCTTCTGCATGGGCAGAATAATTCTGTAGTTGGAAATATTTCTTCATTCCAAGAAACCATGTCTCATCATCTTCCTCCTTTTTATGTTCTCCATCAAACGTTGGAGGCTTGATCTTGTTCATCTCCCCTTTCAATTCATCCTTTCCAGATTTTCGGTATTTTTTGGTAGGGGACGGGCTTGAACTACTGTGTGTTTCCCTGCCAGAATGTTTCAGGGAGAGATGGTAATGTTTGCTACCACTCCTTGATCTTCTTCTCCTCTCAGGGGTCCTAACACTTCTTGATCTACTTGTGTCACTCTCTTTTTCCAATTTCTTTTCTATTCTTTCTAGGTTCTTCAACATTTTTAAGTTGAATTCACCCTGTCAATCCTTGACTTTCATGAGCTTTCGACTATCATCTCGGCATGCCTAGGCATCTCTTTGCAATCCTTCAATGATTTTCATTATGTGCCCTTCCTTGTCTAATTCTCTTCCATGCCCATTGGAGTTTGATCCTTCGACTCCCAGGTTGACATCTCTTCCTTCTCTTTCGTCCTCTGAAATGGAGGCAATCCACACCTCTTCCATTTCTATACTTGACGTCGATTAACTAGTGTCCTGACACTCGTTGAACTCTGCACACGCAATGTGCAATCAATCCGAAGTTTGTTAGGCCCTTAAACCTTTAATAAAATCACAATAATCATAAACCAACATGAGTGAGAAACATTTGACTTCACAAGGTTTCTTGAGCTCTGTTAGCTCTGCAAAATTTTCGGGACTTCATTTTTTTTTTTGGGTTTTTGTCCACAAGGATCCAACAGTTAAATCCTCGACAGTTCTTATGTCCTTCAAAAATTTTGGGACTTCGAGATTTCAGGGTTTCGGGTTTTGGGACTTCGGGTTTTCGGTACCCGGAAGTTCACTATGCAGTGACCTCCAACTCCTTGTCACTACAATCCCCAAAATCTGAAATTTCAGTTTCCTTGCTCTCCAGGCCCACAACACAGCTGTCGCCCTTAAAACCTGTTACAGTTCTTCAGCCTCTGATGGCTTCGGGACTTCGGGTTTTCAGTACTCGGGAGTTCACTATGCAGTGACTTCCAACTCCTTGTCACTACAATCCCCGAAATCTGAAATTCTGATTTACTTTATTCTCTAGGCCCATAGCACAACTGTTGCCCTTAACAACAGTGGCGCATGGCACGTTCCAGAGGATCCACGTCTCCATCGATGACGTCTTCGGGTCCAACCGCTCTCACCTACCTTTTTAATTCTCTAGCACGTGGTACACATCCATGCACCCACGTCCATTCCAAGAAAAAATCCAACAGTTAGGTCCCCTCTTAGATCTACGACGCAGATCTCTTCGGCATTTCGGGGTTTCGGGCATCATGAGTCCGTGTATCCCATATCTGGAACTTCCGTTTGCCGAAATATCGAATTACGGTTTACTCCTTCGCTGAATTGGACGATCAACTCCCTTCCTACGATCTACGGTGTAGATCATTTCGGGATTTCGGGTTTTGGGTTTCGGAGGTGTTCACCTTCCTCACTTCCCATCTCTCGACTTTGCGAAATCCAAAAGGTTTTCGCGACTAAATCGAGTGCGACTCCGCTAGATCTAACGATCGAGCCTTCCTCCCAGATCTACAACGTAGATCTTCTTGGGTTTTCGTGTTTTCGAGAGTTCGCGTATCGCGATTCCCATGCTCCTGTGCAACTCCAAAGGGTTTTTAAACCCTGCACACATTTTCCCGATCCGACGGTCACGAGGGTTTGCTACTTCCCTCCCGAACAAATCCTAAGGCTCCAACACTGCTGGTGTGGAGTCCTCTCTCACTGTGGCCATATACCATACCAGCTGCGGTTTCAAAACACTGCTATACCTGCTGAGCTTATAGGCACGGTCAAGTAACTCCTTGACACTCCGGACCATATCAGGGTCCGAAATTGGTCCTCCAAACACAATTTATCCTCTCACCCTCGGTCCAAAGACCACTCAACTAGCCCATCTAGGCTCAGTGTTGAAACCTTGGCTCTGATACCAAATTGTAACGCCACTTTTTATGTTACCAAGGCTTTTATCACTGCCAGATACCAATTTGTAACACACCTTTTACATAGCTCATACAGGTCTTATAAAAACAACATGCATTTAAGCTCAGAGTAAACATACTATTTACTGCTATAATATACAATCAATAGCATTAACATTAAATTGATATGCACATGAGAATACACGATAGTTATAATTACACAAAGATGCATAATTATGAATAAAACATCATCTAATACTTATCTTTGAAAACCTTGGTGATTCCACCAACCATGTGCAGGACTTCCACGAACCTCCCAGCCTTAGACCACACATCTCGTCAGCTCAGCAGTGGGGCACACTCGAGCTGGGACTAAGCTCCACCCCAAGGAAAGGAATCCTAGGCTAGGCTGAGGTTACAAGGAAAACAACACAGAAAGACTAGAAGGATTCTTCCTAGGATGCCATCTTACGCCCACTACTTCTAGACTCTCATTCCCCACATGCCTGTTCCGCCCGGGAGTATACACCTTCACAAGCATAGTCCATCGTTGCTACACCTCCCTCTCTAGGTCTCGACAACAGGCCAGATCAGGAAGTCTCAGAGCCCGAAGCTGGTGATGGACACTCTCTGGAAGAAACCACTTCCCAACAAACTCTCTCACCTGGAAAGAGTTGCTCACAAGCCTGAAAACCTGCCTCTTCTAACAACAGTCACCTCCCTCACCTGGAGAGAGGTCATACACAGGCTCAATCACAACTTGCATTGGCCAGCAAGCCATGCGCAATCTAGCTCTGCGTGGCCATCACAACCAACCGGGAATACAGACATGGGCTTCCAAAACAGGCTCAGCAATGACGACAAGGTCTCACAGTTATGGTTTTCGGGATTGCGTGACAAGCAATTCCCACAGGGATCGACAAAGATGCCATGACTCAGAACGAAGTGGTTGAACCCAACTTTTCAGAAATGAACACAGGCTTCTCGACTCTTAGAAACACACGAGGTATTCTTCCAGAGGTTGGGTCGGTCGTATTGTTCAGAGCTCCGTACATGCTCAGATAGTCGGTTGGAATGGAGGAGGGACCCCTCTCACGGCTCATCTCGGTAGTTTTATTTGCATGCACCAGGGTTGAGACTTTTCACCTTTAGAACTGCATGCGTGCCATCAACATGCATCCCCTTTGCACATTTTCCCTTGCCAGGAACTTAGGATAAAATAAAACATAAAATGCACATGTTCTTTGGAATAATAATAAAATATTATTCCCAAGGCTTAAGCCCCTAGGCTCAACACTTAGCCCCTTTTTCCCACCTCCCAGCCCCTAATTCCATGTCCACTCTATGGAAGCTCAGTCCCCCGTCACTCATTCATCATGGTTGATCTTCACGCGATGATGTTTATATTTTATTAATGTGCTGCATACATACAGGTACAAAAGCAGGCCCTTGGCCTCCAACCCTTAGGCTCTCTGGCCTAACAATCACATAAGCCCACCGACTTATACAAACTTGGCTCACCATCCTATAACACATATTTAGAATTCATTTGATATATCATATTTACAAGGGCTCGGTCTTGGGGGACACTACACATTAACTTTTCAAGAAGTTGTCAAAGATGATGTATGGGCACAAGCCATGGGTGAAGAAATTAAATGAATAGAGAACAATTAAACATGGAAATTGATAGATGTACCTAAGGACAAGGATGTGATAAGTGTCAAGTGGATTTATAAAACCAAGAAAGATGCAAATGGAAATATGCAGAAGCACAAGGAGAGATTAGTTGCAAGGGATTTTACACAACAACGCAAAATAGATTTCAATGAAACATTTGTGCCAGTGGTGAAGATGGACACATTTAGAACTGTGTTGGCCATTGTTGTCGAAAATAAATGGCATGTTTATCAAATGGATGTAAATTCATCATTTTTGAATGGTCATTTAGAAGAAAAAGTATATGTGGAACAACCACAAGGCTATGATATTCTAGGACAATAAAACAAAGTATACATATTGGAGAAGGCACTGTATGGATTAAAGCAAGCTCCCAGAGCTTGGTACATTCACATAGATTCCTACCTCACTGAAAATGGATTCCAAAGAAGTGATTGTGATCCAACACTATACATCAAATAAAATCAATAAGGTAATATGTTAATTATTTTCTTATATGTAGATGATTTGATTTTTACAGGTGATTTTGGCATAGAAGAATTTAAGTCAGTCATGAAGAATGAGTTTGAAATCACTGATTTGGGGCCTATGAGATATTTTCTAGGCATTGAAGTTCACCAATCCAAAGCTTGTATATTTATTTCACAATCCAAATATTCTCATGAAATCTTGAAAAAATTCAACATTCTAAATTCCAAAGCAGCCCCAACACCTATTATAATAAGATTGAAGTTAAGCAAGGAAGATGAAAGATCCAAAGTGGATCCCACTTTGTTTAAAAGGATGCTAGGAAGTCTTATGTATTTGATAGCAACAAGACCTAATATTATGTATGGAATGAGCTTGATTTCAATGTTCATGTAAACTCTAAAAGAATCCCATTTGAAGGCAGGAAAAATAATTCTGAGAAATGTGAATGGAACAAAATACTTTGGCACAATGTATTCTACTTCAAAATATTTCAAACTTGTTGGATACACTAATAGTGATTGTGGAGGCAACATAGATGACATGAAAAGTACCTCTAGGTACACATTTCATTTTGGAACAGGTATAGTGCCATGGGCATCAAGGAAGAAACCCATTGTGACTCTTTTTTTAGCTGAAGTTGAGTATGTCGCAGCTAGAAGTGTAGCTTGTTAAGATATTTGGATGAGAATAATTTTAAAAGATTTTTTGCAGGAACAACAGGAACCAACTAGAGTGTTTTTTGACAACAATTCTTCCATCGCACTATCCAAAAATCATGTGTTTCAAATGAAAACCAAGCACAGTGATGCAAGGTATCTTTTTATTAGAGAATTGGTGAATAACAAATAAATTTGCTTAGAATTTTGCAGGACTTAAGATTAAATTGCATATATATTTACAAAAACTTTGACAAGGGATGCATTTCAAGAACTGCATAGTTGTTTAGGAGTCAACGAAGTCGTAGATATTCGACAGTTCATGTCAAATTAAATTTTTGATGTAAATTTTGTGTTTTGTAATCCCACCTACTTATATAATTAAGGGGGAGTGTTGGAAATATTAATTACAAGTCGTGAGATTTACTCTTACGCCAACTGTGACATCCCCAAAAATAAAATATTTTTTAAATTTAAAAATTGCTGGAAATTTATTCCGTTTATAGTAAATTCGAATTTGGAAATTTTTTACCATTTATGGAAATTTCGAATTTTGAATTTGGTAATTGTAATTAATTATTTTGACTGTTGGGCAGAGACCTGATTTGACCCAACTAACTATTTGACAATGACACTTGTATGGAAACAAAATATTTTATATTGATTGGAGGAGGACAAATGGAACAACCATATTAAATTTAGCTGACCATGACTCCATGAGTGGGGAACATGTTGGAACTACCTCTAGGTTGATTATTACAAGTGGCAAATTAATGATTTGGCCATGGGCAACCCCTGAAAATCAGGGATTTAGAAAGCTGTGAAAATTCCCAAGGGAGGGAAAAAGACCTGGGCAAAATTGATAAATAGCATATGCGAGGAAGCAGGACACTGGCAAGTATGCTGGGGAAAAGTGAAAATTGATTTTTTTACTTGTTGTTATGAGCACTACTGAGTAGGTTCAAGGCAAGAGGATAACTACTGGAATTGTGGACATTGTTGAGGAGGATTTTTCCAAATTCGCCCGCATGGATTCATGGTCATGCTAGGGGGTGAATCAGACAAGAAATTCTGACTGGCTATTCTACGATTGGGAGGAACGTGGCTGTTCCCTTTGTCTTCACGTGAATTGGTTCAGATATGTTAAATCTTCTCCTTCTTTGTTTTGAATGATTTTTGTATATCTGATATCACGCATCTATTCATGGTAAGTTGAAATCATTTCCATGGATGATATATGTTCGTTGTATGAAGTTTATAATCAAAGACCAATTCTGGAATAGTTCCTCCTGAAACTAAAATTCTAGGCAGAATCCATCTAGGTGTAAATGAACTTGAAGGAACAGATATGTCTGCAAATGTATGTGTATTTCTGTAGTTGAAATATTGGACAGACCTATCTATGAATAATTGAAGTTGAGTGCAAGTCTTTCCTCATATTACATATAGACTTATATATGTATTTATATACAATATACATCAATATGGTTGCAGTTAGTACCGTGTAAAGGTTTTATTAAATGAAGATCTAATGGTTGCAATAGAAACCACACTTATACAGAGATTTGTGTTCATAGCACTTGAACAAACAAATGATGCCAATAGGTAACCATCTACCTATTGTATAACAAAAATTATTAAATCGAAGAGTCCGAAACTCTCCTTAAACCCTGTTATAGAACCAAATGAAGTTAGATAAGTCCGCTACTCTATTATAAGACAATACATAATTGATATTTCAGCATTCGGGATTTGCTTGTTACATCTATGCGGAGTTATTTTGCTTTACCAAACACCGAAACCCAAAATTGTTGGGCCCACACCCTAATCTCTTTTCACAATTTGGCATTTCATTTTATTTGTGCGGCAGGTGTTCGTAAACCCCGAAATCCTGAACCCCGAAACCCCGAAGTGTTGGTCCCCCATTCCATTGACTTTTCGCAATTCAGGAGTTGTTGTGTTTTGGTGTTTGGCATTTGAAATAGCGAAATCCCGAACCCCGAAACCCTGAAGTGCGGGGCCCACAATATTTCCGCATTTTGCAATTCGGCAAATAGTGTGGTCTTTTCTTCTTGTGTTCGGCATTTGTAATCGCCGAAACTTGATTGACCTCTGTTTTTTTTCACAAAACTGTAAGAACATAGTAGGGACTATTTGTTATAGGAACAACTCTAATACTGTAATGAATGGAATGGTAGAAACGATGGAGGATCTTTATTCGGGATAGAGGTAGAATATAAATAACATATCATATTACAAGTCACTGTGCACAGGGCATGACAAGTACAAAAATTAGTGTATATGAAAGTATTAAACATTTATGATATCCGAGTATGCAAATACTTGGGATGTAATTATGTATGAAGTATAATCGAAAGAATTGCAAAATTCTCTACAAGAAAACCTACAACACACAGAGTATAAATATTTCAATAGGTATTCATAAGAATTGGTAAGTCGATTTGGTCTAATTTCTACATGTTAAAGCACTAGAATAAATTGGAAATAACACGATTTAACACAGGGAAAATTCTGGAATATAATATGAAGGGAACGAAAGCCCCAATTGAAACGAAAGCATTCTAGAACCCTTAAGTTTACTTATACTTGTAAATGCTTGTGTCTTGTGGAGGCATAAGCTAGAGTCACGAACTGTGTGTTTGTCGACCCCGGACCCAGTTTCATGTACGCTTGCCAACCCTCCTAATTGTTTAGAGTCCCTTGGAGGACGAAGTTTGTTAAGCTCAAGAGAGGTAGTGCAGATCGGCACAGGCCCTCTGCAAGGCAAACCGAATCCATAACTCCTTAAGTCTTGGACAAGCTCAGGAAGGATCACACCGTTGTGTGCAAGAGCCCTGCATGGAGTGCAGAGGTCGAGAAACCCCTTGGAGGTTTCAGAGCGTATGAAATTTCAATATTGACAAATAGACCGTGATCGAAATTGGTTTAGTGTGAATAACTTTCGGCGTTTCGGCATCCGGGAAACCAGAGGGCAAGACCCCTCATTTTTGCAAGTCGCGAAATCCCGGTATACGAAACCCCAATGCGCTCTGTGGATGAGCCATTTTAGTGTGAATAAGTTTCGGCATTTCGATATTCGGGAAACCAAAGGGCAAGAGCCCTCATCTTCGCAAGTCATGAAATCTCGGTATACGAAACCCCGATGCACGATTAAGACTGAGTTTTTTTCAACACCCTTAAGCTCAGGAGGGATAGTGACCGTCAGATCCAGATCAACAAGAATCGTTGATCTCATACACAAATTCCCATATCAAAGTTCGAGGATTGGAGTGACAAGAGATTTGGAGTCGCTGCATCGTGAATTCCCGGTTTACGAAAAATCTGAAAGATCTGGATTGTTGGATCCAAATCATTGAGGATCGTTGGATCTCATACAAGAACTCACATATCAGAGTTCGGGGAATGGAGTGACCAGTGGTTTGGGCGCTGCATTTCGAACTCTCGGTTACCGAAATCCCAATACGGCCAGGACCATTGAATCGGGGGAAGATTCGCAGCCGTTGATCTCATCGAAGGTAAGATTTCGGGTTTCGGGGTTTGAAGAGTCGAAAGACTTGACTCTCTTGCATCACTGAGTCGTGAAATGCGAAAGGCGCCTCTTGGCTTGGCCTGTGGTCGTAACCAACGATCACATGGAGGTGGATAAGGGAAGAGCTAGCCTACGCTATGCCCCGTACAAATTCAGGGATTCTATCCCTTGAGAAAGAGAGAAAATTTTATTTTCGTCGTAGTGGGTATGTGATAAATGTTATTTACATATGGAAAGAATTCTGGAATCACGATTCTCAAGTCCTCCATAGTCCAAGTTTAGTATAGTATGTGTATGATACATATAAATGTTCGGAAGATTTAGGACTTACATAAATGTTAGAGTAATGGATGGTTAACTTAGCTTGACTTGGACACCTATAGGTTGGCTGAATAAAATGTCAACATGGGTAACCATAATATAAGAAACTTATCAGAATTTAATAATAGAGAAAAAAACGGTCATCTTATCCTAAGAATGAATCTATCAAGTTATTTAGGATTAATGTTCCGGAGAAGATATTTTTTTTTATGGTGAATTTGAGGTACATTACACCAACTCTATTTTTCATGAAAAACAAAGATGTTACTCACTCATACACGACAAGTAGGAGTGTTAACATGAGCGTTATTAATGAGCAGATCTTTTATCTTTCTCGATCTCTGTTATGCAGATAGAGTCGATCATATATACTGTCATCTTAAATGTTTAAGTCAATTTCTTTCTACAGGAAGTCTCAGTGTTAGTCTTTATATTCCCGAGTCTATAAAGAGTCGATATACAAAGAGTGTTGATAGATAGAAGCAGGTGAGTAGAGTCGAAGAATTATGAGAGCACAATCTCTGTGTTTTCTGAAAGTCTGCAAAAGTTGTTGGAGTCGAAGCTCAACATAGTTTTGTATTTTGTAATAGCATGGAGCATCCAAGTAGGTAATATATTAAATATTTGTGTGTTGACATATTTATGAGTATTTTGAGTTCTGTTGTGTTCAAACACTTCGAAAATATCTTCTCTCCGTTTCTGCACAAGATTAAGTAATTCAAACACTTCGAAAATATCTTGTCTCCGTTTCTGCACAAGATTAAGTAAGTTTATGAGTTCTTGAATCTGCACTGAAAGTATTTATGTGACCTTGTGTGCTAAGAATAACACTGTTAATTTATGACAAGAAATTGCTTTATTAAATGTTATCATCACAGGGCGCAGTCTACAACGCGGTAAGTCCTCAGCTCAACGACGAAGAATTTAACTGCACGGTCTACAACACGGTATTGAAACTGCACGGTAAATCCTAGACCATGTAGTAACGCGAGAGAGAAGGTCAATGCCTTTCAACATTTTCCATGACTCAAATTTGTTTTTCGTCTAGTAAGAAACAGTTTGCGGATTTGTCTTTAGGTTGTTCATTTAAGCAGTTAATTATTTTCACAAATTAAAAAAATTTCACAAATTAAAAATGTCTCTTTCTTGAAAAATCTTTAGAAAGAAGACTTGTTGTCTTTTTAGAAACCATGTTTGTAAAGTTATTTTTATATTCTAATGAAATATAAGTATTTTTTCGTGGAAATAATAATAATAATAATAATTATTATTATTTTCGTGATTCGGATTTTCCGATCAACGCCCTTATGTTTCCCTGATTTCTCTTTCATTGTTTCATTGAGTAACAAGATAAAAAAAATCTTAGACTCTTGTGCGACGAATGACTGGGATTTGTCTCACGGATTTTTCTTCTCTTGTGCGAGAGTGCCCTTAGACTTTTGAATGACTGGGATTTGTCTTTCATTGAGTGATGCGACAGAAATAATCGAAGCCTTTAGACTTTTGCAACAAAAATCTGGGAACAAAAGGACGGAAAGGTTGAGCTGTCAATTTTGAAAGGTTGAGTTGTCCATTTTTTTTCCGAGTGGTTGAGCTAACCAAAGCCTTTAGACTTTTGCAACAAAAATCTGGAAACAAAAGGACGGAAAGGTTGAGCTGTCAATTTTGAAAGGTTGAGTTGTCCATTTTTTTTTTTCCAAGGAGTGGTTGAGCTAACCATTAAGGTTGAATTGAATTGTCCAATTTTTCTTTCAAAGTAACTTTTTTGGAAAATGATTGTTAATTGTTCTTCCAAAGACTTATTATAATCACGAATTGTGCAAATTTTTCTATGGAAAATTTTTCAATTCAATTCATGATTATTAATTGTGCATTTTTTTTTGTCGAAAATCTTTCAATGATTATTAATTGATTTATGGATAATAAGCTAGGTAAACCATTCATTCATGACCACTCGACTTAACCCAACCCTCAAGCTACTTAAACTAACACTCAGGCTAATTATCCATTTATTAATAAGGAATAACATTCGTGTCCATGCAATACCTGAACGATAGGAGAAACTAGGGTTACAACCTCACGCGCCGCAGCGGACTGAGGCAACGAATCAATGGCCCCGCAGGGGCTCCCGCAAGGGCCTGGAGAGGCGCCGACAGGCATCTCCTATAGCCAGGTTACTGCAAATGCAGA
>ML776894.1:768562-796009 GCA_009831015.1 Picea engelmannii | reverse complement strand
TGGGAGGTTCGTGGATGGTCTGTATGCAGTTGGTGACATTCTCACTAAGATAAGTACAGGTTATGTGATGAATTTACATGTTGCATTGCCATTTATGTGTTATTTTATGGGTTTTATTGCTTGTGTGAGCATAATTGTCCATATGTTTAAGGGTAGACCCCTGTATACGCTGCATGTCTGTGTTTACTGTTAATTCAATTTGAAATCCTATATTTACAGAATGCAATTGTTTGTTTATGCTTTATATGAGAAGCTTCTGCTAGAGCATTCTGTGTTTATGTTCATTTGCATGCAGTTTAGTATGTATGTATGCCTGTGTGTGTATATACATATATAAAAGAGAAAAATTTACGTGACATAGCTCAGTTGAATACTGGGGTGTTACAATATGATGTCAGAACTAAGTTGAGTGTCTGAGTAGTGGAATTCCCCGACCTATTGGTTCTCGGGGGTATGCTACAGTATGGCATAAGAGCGTTAGTTTTTGACACTGAGCCTGAATGGGGCAAACAAGTCGAATGTAGATGAGATTACAGTATGGTATACAATATATTGCGTTTATGAAAAATTGGGCCACTGCGCGGAAGAATAATATGTAAGGGTGTGCACACTAAATTTAGCATTGCGGGGAGTGCATACACATGGTAAGGGTGCACGTGGTGTGCACAGTATGGTAAGGAACAGTGAAGTTTGGTCGGTACACACACAGTAGGAGTATGAGTTGTATCGCTACAGAGCAGACAAAGGTGCGCGCAGGTAGTTGTGCATGGTAGCGACAGAGTATTCAATGGGGCATATAGATTAGTGTACGCGATAAGGCATATTGAACTTTAGGACGGTGCAATGCATAGAGTGAAATGCATGTGAAATATTTGAGTGCGATACAGAAACAGTGCACAATGGATATTGGCGCGCAACGCAAAAGTAGTGCGCGCAAGTTATTGGCACAAAAAAGAGGAAATGTATAACAGATATCGGTTTGCAGAAACATGATTTACCTTATAAAGTCGCTTGCACGCTAAATAAAGGTGCACAGGTTGAATTTTATGCGTGCAAAATCGTCTAAAAAACTAATTAAGACAACGAGCCTGAGTTTAAATAGGAAATTTACATAGTATTGAAAGAAAGAGGAATACACAATTGCATTCAAATATTATTAAAAATGAGTCAAGCGAGTGAGATGAATTCTGGGTTTTATTCAAATAGTTGAAGGTGAAATATAAGTTACCAGAAGACACATAATATTAAAGGAAACAAGATTCGTAACATCATCAGTGGAATCTTGTCATAAGCAGTACAAAATCCGCTTCTGCGCATGTATATTCATTCAAAATCCAAAATTACAAAAGAGGATGATTCAAAATAGCAGTGGTCCTATTTAAAGAGATCGTTCAAGAACAGGTCTATTATCTTTGGAGCTTCCGTACCTCTTCTATCATCTATCTAAAAATCGCTGAAATATACTCAACTGTATTTGAGGGCTCATTTCAGCTTAGATAACTCCTCCTTTAAAGAATCTAACCATATCAGTTGATTCTCTCCAACACTCTCAGCCGCTTCAGCGACGGGTTCTTTCTTCTTTCGCTTGCTTCGTTTCTTCTTAGTAGCTGGTCTGTTGATAACTAGATCTCTCATGATTGGATTCATCTTGATTTCCAATCTCGAATCAGTAACGAGTATTGTGTGAAATTTAGTCGCCAATATCTGCGCGACTACCTTTTCTTTCGTACTCGCAGGAAAATTTAGCATGTTGCCCGAATAACCAGTCTCATTGGATTAAAATGGGTCCATATACGTCAGTTTTGTGGACACCGTAATACTTTTGCAGAGATGAGAAGTTTGAACCAGTTTGGAGACTACTCGCTGATGGATAAGATGATGCTTCCATACCCGATAATTGGTAATTATAGAGCCTCAATCATGAATCCCTGAAAGACTTGCGCACAAGTGCAATGGGTTGCCATGCTCAACTAATCCATTTCAAATGATTAAACTTTTTGAGTTCGTTACATGGCGTCGTTCACCTTACTTCAAACGACTGTGATGTACGAGCGAATGAGATGGGGTGATCTGACTAACCGTCACCTGTACCACGAATGGTGGATTTGACATATTGAAGCACGTGACATCGAAACTTATGCAAAAGTGGTTTCGGCAAACCACCTTTCGCCGATGTATCTCTGTGCGATGATGTAGTTCTTGCTAAGTTCTCAAAACTTGGGTCTTGTCTAAGAATTGTCATGGTGGCAACACTAAGAAATCAGAAAGGATAGTTCTGATATATTTATTGAGCTGAAATAATTCATATTCTCGTGGATTGTTGATTTAGTTAACCTAATAAGTTTTAATGGATACACATTTTGCATAGTTAACAACAATTAAATCATATCAGATCAAGTACTGAATCCATAGAAATGGAAGAGACACGGGGAAATTATAGTCAACAGGATGAGAGCAGAGGGATGAATGTCCATTTGGACATTGAAGGAACAAACTCCAATGGACATGGAGAGGAAAGGAATGAAAACTTGAATATGGTAGAGACCATTAAAAATTTGCAAAAGGATTTCCAAATCCATAAAGATGATAATGAAAGGCTTATGAGAGCCAAAGAGCAGCAGGATGACTTCAACATGAAGTTATTGCAAAGCCTGAACATAATAGAAAAGAAATTGGAAAAAGAAAGTGACTCAAGCAAATCTGGAAGTCACAAACCTTTGGATGAGAAAAAGAAATTAGGAAATGTTAGCAGACGCTACCATCACTCCCTGAAGCATTCCAATAAAAGAGCAGGTAGTAGCACAAGTCCATTCCCTGACAGACAACATAAGAGGTCTAGGGTGGATGAACTACGAGGAGAAATGAACAAAATCAAACCTCCTACATTTGATGGTGAGTGCAAGAAGGATGAAGACGCAGAAACATGGTTGTTGGGCATGAGAAAGTATTTTCAATTACACAATTATTCTTCTCATGCAGAGGGTAGAATTGCCATCTATTAACTCAAAGGAAAGGCATCCATGTGGTGGGATCAACTTGTGCAGGTACAACACCTTAAAGAGAAGAGCGTTAATTGGAGGGAATTTAAGAAGTATTTTGAGAAGAAATACTTGACTAAGAGATATTATGACAAGAAAATGAAAGAATTCTTTGAACTCAAACTTGGAAGCATGACCATAGATGAATATGAAAGAAGATTCCTAAAACTGATGAAGTACGTCTCCTTCATCAAGGATGAGATAGTTAAAATTCAAAGGTATTTGAGTGGATTGCCAACATTCATCAGTGTCAAAATACAATATGATGATCCCAAGACATTGGAAGAGACCATAAGGCAAGTTAAATGTCTATATGATCAGCATAAAACAAGGCCAACTTTTCAAAAAGCTTGGGAAGACAAAAAGAAGTTCAAGGTGGATCATAGGAAGAAAGGATTTAAACCATCATTCTTCAGAAATAGTCCACAGGGACCACCAACTTCTAAAGAGCCCAAAATGATAGAGGCAGAAGGCCAAAGGCCAAGGTAGCCACCTATTCAATGTTGGGGTTGTAAAGGAGATCATAGATTCAGAGATTTTCCTCACAGAGGTGAAAAAGGAAGGACTGTTTATAATGTACAACAAGATGAAACAGTGGAGGACATGGGTATAAATGTGCCAAGGATCTATGCAGCCTTGGATAACAAGAAAGAAAAATATCAGTCACACATGATTGAAGTGGAAGGTATGATTGACAACCAAACCATTGATATTTTAATTGATTCAAGAGCTAGTCATAGTTATATAGACCCTAAGATGGTAGAAAGTTTGCAATTGTCAAGAAGAAAGCATGGAAAATCTTGGTTGGTATAGTTGGCTACAGGAGCCAAAAGAAAGGTTAATGAGATGGTTAAGTCATGTGTCATGGACATGAACAGACTAAACACCAAGGCATATTTGAATATCTTACCTTTAGGTTCCTATGATTTTCTAATTGGGATGGATTGGTTGGACCCACATCATGCTCTATTGGATTGTCATAACAAATCATTCACTTGCTTGGATGAAGAAGGCAACCAAAGGAAAGTGCAGGGAATTCTCAGGGTAGTAACTGTTAGAGAAATTTCAGCATTGCAGCTGAAGAAATGTTATAGAAGAGGATGCCAAATATTTGTAGTTCATATGGAGGAGACACCTAAGACAAGGTGCCAAATTTGGAGGATTATGCAGTCCTGAAAGAGTTTGAAGATGTATTCAAGGAAGTACCAGGACTACCCCCAAGGAGAGACCTTGATTTTTCTATAAATCTGACACCAGGAGCATCTCCCATGTCAAAGACTCCTTACATGATGAGTACACTAGAATTGAAAGAGTTGCAAATTCATCTTGAAGAACTTCTGAAAAAGAGGTATATACGCCCAAGTGTAGCACCTTGGGGTGCCCCATTCTTGTTTGTGAAAAATAAATATGGAACGTTAAGATTGTGAATTGATTTCAGAGAGTTGAATAAAGTGACTGTAAAGAACAAGTATCCTCTGCCAAGGATCGATGATCTTTTTTATCAATTGAAGGATGCAAAGTTCTTCTCAAAGATAGATATCAGATCAGGATACCATCAGGTAAGGATTAAGGATGAAGATATCAAAAAGACCGCCTTCAGGACAAGGTATGGTCATTATGAGTTCACAGTGGTGCCATTTGGGTTTTCAAATGCACCAACTATTTTCATGTGCTTAATGAATAGTGTTTTCTGAGAATATTTAGACAAATTTGTCATTGTCTTTTTGGATGACATTCTTATATACTCTAAGCTAGAAGAAGAGCATGAACATCATTTGAGGATGGTGTTGAAGTATTAAGAGAGCATCAATTGTATGCCAAATTGAGCAAGTGTTCATTTTATCAAAATAAAATTCATTATTTGGGGCATATCATCTCAAAAGATGGGATAGTAGTAGACCTTGAGAAGATTGAAGCCATTAGAGAATGGTCAGCACCAAAGAATGTGACAGAGGTTAGATCATTCATGGGTCTTGCAGGCTACTACAGAAGATTCATTGGAAGATTCTCAAAGCTAACACACCCAATCACTTCCTTGTAAAGAAAAGGTATGAAGCTTCAGTGGACGTTGGACTGTGAAAGGAGTTTCCAACATTTGAAACAATTATTGACAAGTGCTCCAATACTAAGGATTGAAAACCCAAATGAAGATTTCATTGTATGCACTGATGCATGTAATGAAGGACTTGGTGGAGTCCTCAGTCAAAATGGATTTGTGATATGTTATGAATCAAGGAAGTTGAAGGAGCATGAAAGAAACTATGCCACTCATGATTTGGAGTTGGAAACCATAGTGCATGCCCTGAGAAAATGGAGACACTACCTCATGGGAAAAAGGTTTGAGCTAAGAACAAACCACAATGGTTTGAAATATTTATTTGATCAGCCAAATCTAAATGCTAGACAAAGCAAATGGTTAGAATTTCTAAGCGAATATGACTTTGATATAAAGAATATCAAGGGGAAGGAAAATAAAGTGGCGGATGCACTCAACAGAAGGGTGAATGAGCTTCATGCTACAACCATCAACATGTATCAGACTGATGTTAAAAGAAAAATTTTGGAGGCTGCAAATACGGACTTGCAATACAAAGAACTGATAGAAAAACTACAACAAGGTAAGACACCACAAAAGATGGATATTTTTAAGTTGGGAGCAGATGGAATACTGGTGCACAAGAACAAAATTTTTGTATCAAATTTCCAAGACTTGAAACGTATAATTTTTCACGAGATGCATAATGTTCCTTATGCAGGGAACCCTAGATATCAGAAAACCGTACCAGTGGTCAAGAGCCAATACTTTTGGCCAGTTATGAAGAGAGAAATTGCATAATACATCACTTGGTGTATGGAATGCCAAAAATTTAAAACATAGCATAGGCACCCAACAGGATTGCTACAACCTTTGCCCATTCCTGAATGTAAGTGGGAAGTGGTGACAATGGATTTTATTATGAGATTTCCCAAAACAGGCAAGCTGCATGATTCAATTACGGTAGTGGTGGACAAGCTTACAAAAGATGCTCATTTTATTCCACTGAAAACTACTCACAAAGCAACAGATGTTGTTGATATTTTCATGAAGGGAGTGGCACAATTGCACGAAATTCCTAAAACGATTGTGTCTGACAGAGATCCGAAATTCACCTCGAATTTCTGGAAAGGATTGTTCAAAGGATTCAGAACGAATCTGAACTTTAGTATAGCTTACCATCCTGAGACTGATGGACAGACAGAGAGGGTGAATAGAGTGATAGAAGATATGTTGAGAATGTATGTGATGGATAAACCATAAAAATGGGAAGACTACCTACACTTAGTAGAATTCACATACAACAATGGGTATCAGACATCATTGACGATGAGCCTATTTGAAGCACTTTATGGCAGAGGGTACAATACTCTAGTAAGCTGGGATAATCAAGATGATAGAACAATAGTCGAGCCAGAGTTGCTCAAGGAGATGGAGGACCAAATGTTGAAAATTAAACAGAATTTGAAAGCTACCCAAGACAGACGGAAAAGTTATGCTGATAAAAACAGAATCCACAGAGAATTCAAAGTGGGTGATCATGTTTTCCTGAAAGTGAAAGCTAATAGGAGTTCCCTGAAGCTGGGAAGCTGCGCCAAGTTGACAACCAGATTTTGTGGACCATTTGAAATCCTAGAGAGGATTGGTCTAGTTGCTTATATGATTGCATTGCCTGCATCTATGTCTGTTCATATTGTATTCCATGTATCATTGCTAAAGAAATACATACCTGATGCTAATCATTTTATTGATTGAAATGTTATTCAGGTGGAGCAAAAAGGCACCTTCCAAGTGCATCCGGTGCACATTTTCGATCGAAAGATCAAACAACTCTGGAATCAAACCATAGGGCTTGTAAATGTCCAATGGACCTAGTACGAACCTAAAGATACTACTTGGGAGCATGAGGATGCAATGTGGGAAAAATACCCACATCTTTTTGAAAAATTTTGAAAAATTTGTTGTATATCGGTACATGATGCACAGAGGATAGTGCATAAATAAGGGGGGGAATTGTAACATCCCTCAGCTGAACCCAAATGTAAATGTAATCCAAGTATATTTTAGCTAGTGAGATGTTTAGACATCATTTTTGTCATACACCTTTCATGACATGGTGCGCGCATATACTGTATAGTAAAGTGATGTAGTGTGCACATTTCTGGATACCGCGCGCAGTAACTAAAGTGCGCGCAACTCTGAGGTCAGCGGATACCGCACGCGGTAACTAAAGTGCACGCAATATTAAGGTCAATGAACCTTTGTGTATATGATATGCGTTATAGGCTGGTGAGCCAGTATTATAAGCTGGAATGCTTATGTTTTGGAACTAGGCCAGAGCGCCTAGATGTTAAAGGCCAGAGCGCCTATTTTGTATATGTTTCATGATTAATATAAAAAAATATACATCGTTGTGCACAGACCAACCACGATAAAAGAGAAAGGGGACTAGATTCCACCAGTTAGGGAAAGGAAGGACCAAAATTTAAGGAAAGGGCTAAGCCAGAGAGATTAAGCCAAAAAGGAATATTATATTAATATTTCTTAGAACATAAAGTATGGATAATTATTTTATCCTAATTTCTAAAGTTGGGAACAAGTGTACCAAAGTAGCTTCCAACATGACAAGTGTAAAGTTGGGGACATGCATACATATTGTCGAGACTTAGTTCATCCGGGGGATTAGCCATTGTTCACCCATCATTTTCGGACCATCATTCCTTCCATCACAGAGCATTATTCCAGAAGCATTCACATAGTCATTGAGCTACCTCGTATCTTCCTACCACCGTAACCAGACCAGATTGATAACCATTCCTGTTGGTGTTCTTGTCATCTTGGGAGAGGGATTGAAGAGGCAGGTTGTGAAGCCCGTGAGAAATTATTTGAGTGAGAGAATTATTGGGGATCGATTTCCTGAAGGTGCTAAACTGCAGCTACAACGCTCTGAGACTTCTAGTCCAGCCTGTTGTTGAAGTCCTGGAAGGGAAGTGGGGTATTCGAGGAACTGTTGATTAGAGAAGGGGCACACTTCCTTGGGTGGGATAGGCATGTGGTGAAGGAGAGGCTGTAGGATGTGGTTGAGTGAACACCTGAGAGGGAGTCTTTCTGGTTGACCTTGAACCTATAGCTTGATGAGGAATCCCTTTCCCGGGTGGAGTCTTGTCCTAGCTCGGGGGTAACTTGCTGTTGAGAGTGATGAATAGTGTAGTCTAAGGCTGGGAGGTTCATGGACGGTCTGCATGCAGTTGATGACATTCTCACTAAGTTAAGTACCGGTTATGTGATGAATTTACATGTTGCATTATCTTTTATGTGTTATTTTATGGGTTTTATTACTTGTGTGAGCATAACTGTCCATATGTTTAAGGGTAGACCCCTGTATACGCTGTATGTCTGTGTTTACTCTTAATTCAGTTTGAAATCGCATATTTACAAAATGCAATTGTTTGTTTATGATTTATATGAGAAGCTTCAACTAGAGCATTGTGTGTTTATGTTCATTTGCATGCAGTTCAGTATGTATGTATGCCTCTGTGTGTATATACATATATAAAAGATAAAAAGTTACATGACATAGCTCGGTTGAATATTGGGGTATTACAATATGATGTCAGAACTAAGTTGAGTGTCTGAGTAGTGGAATTCCCCGACCTATTGGTGGTCGGGGGTATGCTACATACCACATCTGCATTAAAACTGTTACACTGGCTCACTATGAAACACAACTAAGTGGAACACTAGTGGCAGATCCTCCTTCCTCCATGAGACATGCACTGATGGAGGGTGAGGTCAGTGCACTCATGGGTTCTGCTGACGAGCCCCTATGGAATAGTGCAGGTCTCTTCAACTCAATTGATGAGCTTGCCAGGCATGTGAAGATTTAATTATCTCTACCTGGGTCCTCATGTCCACCTAACTCCTCCTCCACCTTTCTGGCTTCTTCACTGGTCTCCACCACCTTTCCTGTCCAAACGTCAGATTTACTCCAAGCTGAATGCAAACATTACTCTCCCTCTGCAGAGGACCTGTCTCACCATCTTCCTACCCGGAGCCATTCATAGACTCCTTCAACTTCCACCCACAAGATTTCATACTCTAAACTACTCCCTCGTTTATCCTCAGTCGACCCACCTACTACTACTACCCTGCGAGGAGAGAAATCTACCTTAGCACTAGTGAGACCTGTAGGTACTTCAGGATTCAAACGCTTGACTGGTGCACACACTATCGAGGGTAAAAAATAGCCATAAGACCGTGGTGTACGAAGAAGACAAAAAGGAAAATGGTTCTTGGAGCAGACATTGGTTTAGAAGACTCATTATCATTGAGTCTCTATTCTCTAGTGGGTAGATAATCCTATAGACATATTTGTCGAACTGACCTAGCAGAGTGGGTGCAATCAACTTGGCAGCCTTTGCTGGGTTATGTACCAGAGATCAACTACCTAATGAGAGGCTGGATCTGTTTCTAGTTTAAAACACCGGAGGACTCCACTATCATACTTGAGCGGCTCCGGACCATAGACAACGACAACCTTATGTTAAAATGGTGGCGGATAAGCTTTGACCCATCACATGAGTACTTCTGTATGCGCCATTTATGGTTCTTTCTACCTGTTCTTCCTTTAAACCTTTGGATAGAAAATCTCACGAGGCCATTGGAAGTACACTTGGTCATTTCATTAGTGTGGAGCCGAAGTCCCTCATAGGCCCGGAAAATAAAGTAGCGAGGGTAATGGTAGAGATCGACATACATGAAGGAATGTTAGAATCCATTGATATTGATTGGAGAGGCCATCACACTCACCATAATACTGATTACCTAGGCATACCCTTCAGATGTACAATCTATAAACAAACGGGCCATCTTAGAAAATTCTGCACTGGCATCTTGGACAAGGAACAGTTAGAGGACACTATGATCGAACTATCCACTAGGTCGGACTCTCCTGAAGTGAACACATAACCTACATACATAGATTTCATGGATGTTGGTGAATGAGAAGACTCAGACTCCATCATTGGTGACATGAATCTTACTAGAAATGCGGGCAAAGTTTGGGGAGCCTCAACCACTCAGGACTCTTTGGCTAGATATTTTAACTCCTTATTTCTAGCGCACGATCTGGTATATTTCCCACCATATGTTTTGGCACCTACTTTGCGTAATGGACGAGCGGGACCGTAGTCCATTTTAAAGCGTCTAGACCGGTTTATTATTTCTGAAAAGCTTGTAACATGAGATGGCAGGGTCAGATCCTGGGTAGATTTTCCTTACTTATCAGACCATGCCTCGATTCTACTGCAATTTGGCTCACCTGCTAATCATATTTCCTACTCTTTCAAATTGAATTCAAGCTAGCTGCATGAGGAAGATTTTAATACTATTTTTAATAAAGTTTGGAATGACCCCATATATCTGACAGATCCAGGAATACAACATCGCTTTGTATGGAAATTGAAGCATATAGAAGCTTGTATCAAAATCTGGGCTACTTTACACATAAACACACACTACATAGACTAGAAGCATTGGAGTTTAAACTACTAGAACTCCAACAAGAAGACACACAAGATGAGGAATTTGGGGGTAGGTACCAACAATTGAAACAACTAAAATATGAGAGGAACCAGTTGTTGCTCGTAGAAGCTCTTTGGAGGCAGTGGAGGAGAGAAAAATGGATAAAGTGAAGAGATCTCAATAATAAATATTTCCACCATTTTGCAAGCTCCTGCAGGGACAAAAAACATATTTGGGATATAACGGAGGAAGTTGGCACTACACACAGAAGACAACAAGCAATTAACACAACAAGTACATGCTTTTTCAAATCATACTTTGAGGGTATGCCACACAACAATATACAAGATCATGTCACTATGGCTAGGCTCTTCCCACGATTGGTCACAGAGGATGATTCTATTATTATGGATAGTCCTTGTACACTACAGGAGGTTTTGGATGCATTAAAATCCTTCACAAAGGAAAAAATCTCGGGCACTGGCGGTTGGACTGTAGAATTCTACCTACATTTCTTCGATTTAGTTGGGAATGATCTCCTAGAGCTAGTGCAATATTCCAAACTCCGAGGTAAGGTGACTGGGGAACTGAATTCGATATTCTTGACCCTTATTCCAAAAGCTAATAATCCAATTTCATTTGGAGACTACAGACAGATAACACTCTACAACCTGTGCTACAAGTTAATATAAAAAATCATTGCAAATAGGATTAAACTTATCCTCTCGAGGACATTGTCAGGTGAATAGATGGGGTTTTTAAAGGGTCCAAAAATTCTAGATGCTATTAGCACTGATCAAGAGTGCTTGCACAACATAAAAAACAATAATTCAAGAGCACTCCTAAAACTAGACCTTAAAAAAGAATTTGACTGCATAGACTGAGACTTTCTCAGATTAATTTTGACTCAATCAGGGTTCAGCGAAGCATCGATAAAGTGCATCATGAGTTGCATAATAACTGAAAATTTCATTGTGTTGGTAAATGGTGAATCATTCACTTTCTTCCATAGTGGAAGAGGATTACGACAGGTGTTAGTCTCTAATTTTGTCTTGGTTTAGTGAGAAACCCTTGTCCTAAACCCTCTTTACCCATTCCTCATTTTCCGTTTTCAACTATTTTCTATTTTTAGATTTTGGGTATTTCATGGTTTGCATTATAATCTTTGATGATTTATTTAAGTTTGATTTTGAAAAAACATTGTTTAAATTTGAAATGTCTCCTTTTATGCTGTTGGAATTTTAAAATTTCAAGTTGTCAAATGTGCTATGGGAATAAGCCTATTCCCGTAGCACCAAATAAACATGCCATAACTTGCCCCTTCCATCCCGATTTAGTTATGATAACCGATTCATGAATTGAGAGTTCATGTGCTCCCACGAAAGCTTGGAAATCATTTCCAAATCCAATAGTTTCAGAACATAATTGCTATGCACGCGCATAGGGTTCATTTCAAAATCATTTATTGTTTGATGATCATTATATGTCACCTATTTAAGTTGGCTTAATTCAGCCTTGCAGGGAAAAATACAGGTATCCATTCAAAGCAACAAAATATACTAACAATTGCAGATAGTGAATTTGGAAGTCAAGGATGACGGTTGCAGAATTGAGTTTAATGGCACCAAAGAGGAGTGGACAAGTCGCCAGAATAGAAACAGAAGGTGTCGAACTACTTGAAGCCTATCTTCAGATGGCCCAAATATTCAGATATGCCAGGTGGTTTGAGTTCCTCACCACATTTCAAGGTTATGACGAGCAGGTTTCAATGGAATTTGCTCTGAACTTCGATGGTCACGAGGTTGAAACCGGTAAGACGTTGATTCCGGTGATAGAGCAGACCATAGAAAAGGCTTGCAGGCTCGTATCTGGAGGGGAAAGATGGTGGAAGAAGGAGCACCTGGCTACTGAATTTGTAAATCAATTCCTCCTTCCAGATAAGCAGAATCCAGATTAGAGAAGGGGAATACCTCGCAGCTGGGTTCGACCCGAATGGCACACTGCTCTAGTGGTGATTCACAGATACATCACCTGCGAAGGGAGGTTTTCATTGGTCTACATCTACCATATCAGAATACTGATGCATCTAAACGGTGATTACCCTCTAAATGTTCCTTATTTTCTGCTTACAATTTTGACAAAAATGTCCAAGAAAGTGTAGTCAATTTCCACAAATGTTAAAGGCAGTTTGTTCCATCAAGTCCTGATTAAAACCCTAGTCATGTCTTCCCTGAACGAATTACAGAAGCCCTAGAACTGGCTCACACAATCCTTAAAACCTACTACTCAATCTAATAAGCAGAAAAAGGGCAGAGGAAGGAAAACTAATAAACAGAGTCGAGATATTTCTGATGAAAACCCTATGAAAGATGAATCTTTTGATATCAAGGTAACTAAGAAGAGAAGAAGTAAGAGACCTAGATGGGAGCCCGAAATTCAAATGCTTCCTGAGGAAGATGTTAAAGGAGAGACAGAGTCAGATAATGATCGCGTTGCTCAAACTACAATCAAGTCTGAAATGCCATCGACCAACAAAAGGAGCGTTGCAATCAAAGGAAAAAAAGATAAAGGTGTGTGTGTAATCATAGAAACCTCGGAGAAATTCGACCAGGGCTACTAATAAGTATAGGCTGAAGTCGAAGGCAATTTTCAATCCGGCAATAAAATAAAAAAACACCATAATCATAGAATATGATTCTGAGGATGTTGAAACAAGCACCAGGAAAAGAGAAAAAAAGACCCCATTTCCCAAGAAATCTGTCAGCAAATGAAAGGGAATACTTACACCACCTATAGGCCCTGTAACAAGAGCTTCAACTAGATTAGCAAAGGCTAAAGAGATGGCTAAATGCATAAGTGAATTCCCTGAAGAAAAACATGATTACTTGAAAGACTTAGATTACTTACCAGATGTACCTGGAGCTTTAGATTCATCAAGTTCTGAAGAAGAACATAGCTCAAAATTAATCTCAAAATACCAGGTTAAAGCCAAGGAACCTAGTGTTACCTTAAATCTGAATGAAACTGCACCTTCTGAAGATTGTTCAGGATTCAGGGTTGAGATAAGAACCGATAAGGAAAAGATTAAGGAATTTCAGAAAACCATAAAAAAATTAAAGAAGGAAAAGATGTAGATAGAACAGTGGAATGCTCGCCAGCAAGAAAGGATTCAAAGTCTTAAAAATAAGAAGAAGGAGAAAAGGGAATTGCTTAAGGAACTCAGGGAAATCAATTTCAAACTTTATTGGCACAATGTTGTGTTAACCACGAAGCTCAAGTAGAAAAACGCCAAAGCCACTGTTGTGATTTTATCCTAAATGTAACATGAAGATTTGTTACAATTTTGTTTAAAGGTTCTCTAGGAGATATGGCAAAGATTACTCGTTTTGATCAGGGAGATGCTAAGACTTCGATCTATTTTACAGAGACAAACAAAATCCCTGTTTTGTAGAGTCAAATGTAATGCTGGCAATGTTTGTTATATCAAGTTGTTGAGCTATGGACTATTTTGGGGGTAGAAGCTCATTTTGAGTGAATTACTTTAGGAATTGGATACGTTTTTATTCTAGTCATTTAAAAGTTGTCCTAGATAATAGGATCTGGAAGTTTTATAGATAGTTTAAATAGACAGAAGATAGACCATATGAGGGTCGAAAAAGGGGAGATCCAGTGAAACTTTTTGTCGAGCTTATTGTAAAAGACATTTATGTTCAATTAACACTCAATAGCAAAGGCATATGGATGGTTAGACCTTATTTTTTCTACTCTGTTATTTCATTCTTCATGCTTGAATTTATTATTCAGATTGCAATGCATTTTGGTTCTTGAATGTTAATTTATACAGTGAAGATTTCGCTGTAGAGATAAATTTTCAAGTAATAAGGTCAAGTTGATTTCTTTGTTTCTTTATAATATATTGAGACAAAAAACTCTTGTGAAGTTGACATATTGAAGACTTCACTTTCTTTTTTCTTAAATTTGTTTAATCCATCTATGTATCTACCTATTATTCAGTCAGTGGGATATACTGTGTTTTATTTTTTATTTTCATGTCATGTTGTAATCTTGACCCAGTTTTCAACCACTTTACAATAAACCAAATCATAAACCTTAAAAATACTTTGCAATAAACGAATGATTCCCTAGCCTGCCCTCTCATAGTCAAGTGCAACTTTAGGGACTAACATTTTTGGCACCATTGCCGGGGACAAAGAAACGAAGATATCTTCCTTGGGGAAACGACAAGTTTAGATTCAGATCTTGATGGTGAACAAGATTTTGGACATTTTCTAAAGACTGTGATTATTCACCTGGCGACTCCTCTGTGGTAATTCTGTCTCATAAGAAAGAAGGGAAAGGACCTAAGATTCCAAAAAATCCTCCACCATTGAATAAGAGACCAGTAACAAGGAAAAATCCAGATCCTGAGCCTGTAGCATCAGTGCAAGATCCTGAAAAAATACTAAGAAAGCCTAAAGTTCTTCCTGGTCAGTCTTCACATTCAAAAGAGAAATTATCTTCAGAAAATTCTCAGGTAGAATCTTCTGAAATCATTAAAACTCAAGCAAATGAAGATTTGAAACCCAAAAGTGAAATTAAGCTTGTTGTTGAGTCTGATATAGTTTCATTCCCAACAAATGTTTCAGAATTAAATTCAGAACAAAGGAAGTTTCTTATTGAACTTATTAAACAGGAATATCCATTCTTGTTGTCTAAAACTGGAAATTTGAGAGTTCCTAGCACAAGTGTTAAGACTGAAACATAGACTTCTTCATCATCTTGTGAATCTTTCTCATTTGAAGATTTTGGATCACATTACTATTATTTTGATAATCCTCTGTTTCTCAATCCATTAGCTGATCATAGTATAGAAGAGAAATCTCCATATGCTAAAAGACAAGGTTCATGGACAATACATATAAGTTGTAATATACAAGGGATTGTTTCGCCTGCAACATCACCAATATTGCTTACTACCCAAGCTCTAAACACAACTAATATGGCCGTAGACAGAATGGACCAAATAGTTGTACCTAGGTATGCTCCCCTGGTACTTCCTCAAGTTATGTATGCTTTTCCACCAAATGATTATATGAGATATTTTCCCAGATTCAATGGAGATGGATCAGTTACTGTTGAAGAGCATTTGAGTTCATTCTATAGTTTTGCAGACAATTTTAATGTAGAGCATGCTGATGTATGGATGAGATTATTTTTAGAGAGTTTAAATGGGGAAGCAAGAAAGTGGTTCAGGAGTTTGCCTGCTAATTCAATAGCTGATATTGTAGCTTTAGATGAGGCCTTTCTCAATTGATGGGTAGATAAAAAATACTTTCAGTATTACCTTACTGAATTTGGTGCTTTAAGGAGGAAACAAGGAGAATCGATTCTTGATTTTACCAAAAGGTTCAACCTGATGTACGGTAAAATTCTAGAGGAGATAAAACCTTCAGAAACATCAACTAGAATCACTTTTGCCAATGCATTCGATGCTGAATTTTATTTATTGCTTAGGGAAAGAAGAGCCACTACCCTCAACCTAATGCAAGATGCAACTATTGAGGTAGAATCAAACATATTAGCAGCAGACAAATTGAAGTCCAGAAGTGACAGAGATAGGAAAAAGCAAAAGGAAGAATTGCCTTCATCTTCTAATTCAGCATCCGATGTTAAAATGGATGAAATGACTAAGATGTTGAAAACTTTGACATCTGAGATGGCAAGGTTGAAGATGGAACAAAAACAACCCAATATACCTGCACAGGAGGGCGGTTACAGAAATCCAAATCAATTCAGGAGACCAAACAATGTACCTCAAATTTTACCAAGTGAAAGAAAAAATCAAGATGACCAAAAGGTGTTACCTCCTTTTCAGAATAATGCAGTAGATGAGGAGGAAGATACTGTTGGTAGAGAAGAAGACCCTGTAGTTCATTTGAATGATTCTGTATCATCTCCTCTACATCTGACACAACAAGAATATGAAGATACTTTGATTGCAAATCAGTTTGAGGAAGGGGATGGAGAAGAGATTGTCCGGCATGAAGCTACAGGGAAAAGGTACAATCTCAGATCTGGTTCCCAGGCACCTAAATTAGATATAGATATCTCTACAAAGAAAGCCAGTACTCCAGTTAAGACAGGGGCAATCAAAGGTGTTCCCAATGTTCAAGATGATCATTCATTGAAGCAACCTGTCAAAGATAACACTGCTGACATAAGGGAACCAGAGAAAAATGTTTCTGCTTTCAATTTAGAACATGAAATCAAGAAAATCAAGATCCCAGTACCATTATTAGAACTTTTGAAAACAGAACCATTCAGAAAAACTATCCTTAAGGCTCTAGAAGCTCCAACTCATTTCACCTTCTCAGATACAATCAACCTTGAAGATGAAAACCCTGCCATTACTATTGGACCTGACATTGAAGACAAAATTGATGCCTCTCCACCATTTTACAGTTCTCTAAATATCCATGATAAGATACTGCATAATTTCTTAATGGATTATGGTGCTTTGCATAATGTCATGCCTAAGGTCATGATGGAAGAATTAGGGTTAGACATTACTAGACCATATCATGATCTATATTATTTTGATTCCAAGAAAGTCAAATTTCTTGGGCTTATGAAAGATGTGGTTGTAACTCTTTCCCAATTACCTATGAAGAGTGTGGTGTTAGATGTTATCATGGCTGACATACCACCAAAATTTGGGACGATTCTTTCAAGATCTTGGGCTAAAAAGGTAGGTGGCACTCTGTAGATGGACCTAAGCTATGCAACCATACTTATTTTTGTTGGCAAACAACGAAGATTATATAGAGAAATCAGATTGGCTTATTTGGTAAGTGATCATGATAATCCCACTAATCATCCTATATATGTTGTGGAAGATGATCTGGGTTCTTCTATTTTTCATATGGATGAGGAAATGGCATAAGTATCAGTCAGAAAGTCAATAACTACAGTAGGAGATAGTGAAGACCATTTTGTTTGGAAAATGTATTTTGATGGGGCTTGTTCTAAAGAAGGTTCCGGCGCTGGTATTGTCTTCATTTCCCCTACCAAGGAGGTTATTCCAATGTCATATAAACTTGAATTTGACACCACTAATAACATCAGTGAGTATGAAGCTTTGATGTTAGGTTTGAAAGCCACAAGAGACATGGGAATAAATAGGTTGTCTCTTTTTGGAGACTCTGAACTTATTGTTCACCAGGTTAGAAACATATATCAAACCAAAGAGCAAAGATTGAAACAATATAGAAATGAGGTGTGTGATTATGTGGATAATTTCTTCTTGGCATTCAATATTACTTTTGTTCACAGGGATTTAAATCAGTAGGCCGATTCTTTGGCATTTGCAGCAAGCAACTTTAAAACTCCGATGTTTCCTAATCTGAAGTTTCAAATTGAAGTTAGACACAAACCTTCAATTCCGGATAATATAAAACATTGGCAGGTTTTTAAGGATGATGAGGAAATTCAGAGATTTTTGAAAACCATTGAATAGTTTTCTAATATTTCAATTGATCAAGACGACGAAGATGCATAAGCAGAAATACACACTGAAAAAATTCTTCAAGATACTATTGCTGGTCACAAGATCATCGAATTGAAGACAAACCATTTGCCTAAGGGTTTGGATCCATTAGAAAGGTTGTTCGATCATAATGATGTCTCCAGGAAGGCTATTATCCAAACAGAAGAAAAAGATGTGGAAGATCGTGACATTAGTTCAGATGCAAATCCCAGGTTGGTAAAAATATCTAGGAAACTATTAGAAAAGCAGAAGGAAGCATATATTGAAGTAATGAAACAATATTCAGATATATTCGCCTGGTCTTATGAAGATCTGAAAGTGTTTGATACATAAACTATTCAGCATAAAATCCCTCTGAAACCTGGATCAAAACCTGTAAAACAGAAATTTAGGCAATTCAATCCTTTACTGTTACCAATAATAGAAAAGGAGTTGAAGACTGCTAGAAGAAAAAATCATAGTGCCACTAAGATACTCAGAATGGGTAGCGAACCTTGTGCATGTTAGGAAAAAGAACGGAGAGATAAGGCTCTGTGTAGACTTCCAGAATCTGAACAGGTGTTCTCTGAAAGACAATTATCCATTACCAAAAATGGACTACATCTTACAAAAGGTTGTCGGAACAAAGAGAATTTCTATGCTTGATGGATATTCAGGGTACAATCAAATATCAGTAATGGAAGAAGACAAAAAGAAAACTGCTTTTACCACTCCTTGGGGCACCTTTATGTACGAAAATATGCCTTTTGGGTTGATGAACGCTGGAGCTACATTTCAAAGAGATATGGATATAGCTTTTGTTGGTGAGAAAGATAGGTTTGTGGTGATTTACCTTGATGACATCACTATATTTTTATTATCATATGAAGAATATTTACAACATTTGAAGCAGACCTTTGAGAAATGCAGGAAGTATGACATATCACTTAATAAAAAAAAAATCACATTTAGCCATGGAGGAAGGTAAGTTTCTTGGACACATCGTTTCGCCTGAAGGAATTAAAATAGATCCAGAAAGAGTAAAGGCTATTCAGCTAATCGACATTCCGAGAAATAAAAAGTCAATTTAATCCTTCATTGGTAAGATTAATTTTTTAAGGAGGCTTATACCTAACTTTGCAGAGATTGTCAAATACATCACTGACACGTTGAAAAAGGATGCATAAATTAAGTGGATACCGGAGGCAAGAGAATCATTTGAAAGGATCAAACAAGATATTGTTCAGGCACTTGTTCTAATTAGCCCAGATTTTTCTAAAGAGTTCATGATTTTTTCATTTGCATCAGAAAATACCATAGCCACTGTTGTTTTGCAAAGAAATGAACAAGGTCACGAGCAACCTATCTCCTTCTTTAGAAAAAGCCTCAGGGATTCTGAATTGAAGTATGATCTAATAGAAAAATAGGATTATGCCTTAGTAAAGGCTTTAAAATATTTTAGAGTGTATATTCTTCAATAAAAAATTACTGCTTATGTCCCAAGCAGCGCAGTCAAAGAAATATTGGTTTAGCCTGATTGTGAAGGTAAGACGGGGAAATGGATAACCAAAATCTTGGAATATGATCTCACCATAAAGCCTACCCAACTGATAAAGGGACAAGGCCTCTCCAAATTAATGACAGAATCCAATTACAAAGCAATTGAATTATACCATCTTTCAGACATGACACAAGTCTCTTCTGTACATATTGAAGAAATTGATTTACAAATAAACAACAAGTATGTTTCTTTAGAATGGTATAAAGACATCGTATTTTTCTTACTGAATTTTCAATCTCCCCTAGAATTGGATAAATCAAAATACAGATCATTAAAGTTGAGAGTTGTAAAATATTGTATTGTGGATCAGATCCTGTTTTGGAAAGATCCCAATGGTTTTCTGTTGAGATGTGTGGACGAAAAAAAGGCTAAACAAATCTTTCAAGATCTGCATCATGGTGTCTGCGGAGGTCATCATCATTGGAAGGCTACTGCCTTCAAAATTATTAGAGCAGGCTATTACTGGCCAGTTCTATTCTCAGATATTTTTTCTCAGGTCAGGGCATGTGAACCTTGTCAGAAATTTGTCGGGAAGCAGAAACTTATATCTATTCCTTTGAAACCAATCATTGCTCATGGACCGTTCCAACACCGGGGATTATATTTCATTGGAGAGATTAATCCCACCTCATCAAGGAAACATAGATGGATTCTTATGGCCACCGATTATTTTACAAAGTGGATAGAAGCAATTCCGACTCGAAATACTACAGACAAGGTAATCATGGAATTCCTAGAGGGATATATTTTTTCCAGGTTTGGTTGTCCTAAACAATTGGTCACTGACAATGCACAATATTTTAAGTCGAATTCCATGCTTGAATTCTGCAATAAATACAATATCAAATTGGTTCATTCTACTCCCTACTACCCCCAGGGGAACGGATTGGTTGAATCTTCCAATAAGACACTGGTAAGGATTATCAAAAAGTTGCTGGCAGAAAATAAAAAAGCATGGGATTCCAAGTTAAAGTTTTCTCTATGGGTTGATCGCATTAGAAACAAGAAATCTATTGGGACACATCCCTTTTAGATGGTATATGGAACATAAGCTATCCTTCCAACTCAATTGGGCCTGCCAGTCTTGAAGTTTCTGCAAGAAGAACAGGAAGAACCCAATGATGTACAAAGAAGGATTTTTCAGGTCATTGAAGTTCAGCAGGCCAGAGAACAGGTTAACTAGAAAGCTACTGCTCATTAGAACAAAATCAAGGCTACATTTGATAAAGGAACTAAGAAATATGTTTTCAATGAAGGAGATTTGGTGTTGAAATGGGATACCAAGAGAGAAGATAAAACAAAACACAAAAAGTTTGATAATCTATGGTATGGTCCTTTCAAGATAACCAAGGTAATGAACAATAACACTTTTCTCCTACATAATTTAGATAACACTGAAATTTTTGGGGGCCCAGTGAATGGGAGGTTCTTGATGCATTATTTCATCTAAAGGTTCGTCAGGTTAGAGTTAGTAGAGTAGGTTTTCTCTCAATAAAGACTCCATATACCCAATGGACTTGTTTTTATAGTTATGCTAAGAATAAAAGATAGACAGTCACAGGGGAATCAATGAATCAGAGATGAATAAAAGGCAATGGTCTGCAGTTCTTGGAGTTTAGTATCAAAACTCCATCCCCGGAAGGAGCCAATGTTAGTCTCTAATTTTGTCTTGGTTTAGTGAGAAACCCTTGTCCTAAACCCTCTTTACCCATTCCTCATTTTTCGTTTTCAGTTGTTTTCTATTTTTAGATTTTGGGTATTTCATGGTTTGCATTATAATCTTTAATGATTTATTTAAGTTTTATTTTGAAAAAACATTGTTTAAATTTGAAGTGTCTCCTTTTATGCCGTTGGAATTTTAAAATTTCAAGCTATCAAACACGCTACAGGAATAAGCCTATTCCCATAGCGCCAAATAATCATGCCATAACTTGTGCCTTCCATCCCGATTTAGTTATGATGACATGATTCATGAATTGAGAGTTCATTTGCTCCCACGAAAGATTGTCAATCATTTCCAAATCCAACAGTTTCAGAACATAATTGCTATGCACGCATGCATGGTTCATTTCAAAATCTCCTGTTGTTTGATGATCATTATATGTTACCTGTTGAGTTGGCTTAATTCAGCCTTGCAGGGAGAAATACAGGTATCCATTCAAAGCAACATAATATACTAACAATTGTAGGTAGTGAATTTGGAACCCGAGGACGACAGTTGAAAAATTGAGTTTAATGGCGCCAAAGAGGAGAGGACAAGTCGCTAGAATAGAACCAGAAGGTACTGAACTGCTTGAAGCCTATCCTCAGATGGCCCAAAGATTCAGAGACGCTGAGTGGTTTGAGTTCCTCACCACATTTCAAGGTTATGACGAGCAGGTTTCAATGGATTTTTCTTTGAACTTCGATGGTCACGAGGTCAAAATCGGTAAGATGTTGATGCTGGTGACAGAGAAGACCATAGAAAATGATTGTAGGCTCATGGTTGGAGGGGAAATATGGTGGAAGAAGGAGCACGTGGTTACTGAATTTGTAAATCAATTCCTCCTTCCAAACAAGCAGAATCCAGATTGGAGAAGGGGAATAACTCGCAGTTGGGTTCGACCCGAATGACACACTGCTCTGGTGGTGATTCACAGATACATCACCTGTGAATGGAGGTTTTCATTGGTCTACATCTACCATATCAGAATACTAATGCATCTAATTGGTGATTACCCTCTAAATATTCCTTATTTTCTGCTTAAAAGTTTGACAAAAATGTCCAAGAAAGTGCAGTCAATTTCCACTAATGCTAAAGGTAGTTTGTTCCATCAAGTCCTGATTAAAACCCTAGTCATGTCTTCCCTAAACGAATTACAGAAGCCATGGAACTGTCTCACACAATCCTTAAAACCTATTACTTAATCTAATAAGTAGAAAAAGGGCAGAGGAAGGAAAACTAATAAATAGAGTCGAGATATTTCTGATGAAAACCCTGTGAAAGATGAATCTTCTGATATCATGGTAACTAAGAAGAGCAGAAGTAAGAGACCTAGATGGGAGCCCGAAATTGAAATGCTTCCTGAGGAATATGTTAAAGGAGAGACAGAGTCAGATAATGATCTCGTTGCTCAAACTACAGTCAAGCCTGAAATGCCATCGACCAACAAAAGGAGTGTTGGAATCAAAGGAGAAAAGGATAAAGGTGTGTGTGTATCATAGAAACCTCAGAGAAATTCGACCAGGGCTACTAATAAGTATAGGATGAAGTTGAATGCAATGTTCAATCCGATAATCAAAGAAGAAAACACCATAATCATAGAAGATGATTATGAGGATGTTGAAACAAGCACCAGGAAAAGAGCAAAAAAGACCCCATTTCCCAAGAAATATGTCAGCAAAGGAAAGGGAATACTTACACCACCTACAGGCCCTGTAATGAGAGGTTCAACTAGATTAGCAAAGGCGAAAGATATGGCTAAAGGCATCAGTGAATTCCCTGAAGAAAAATATGATTACTTGGAAGACTCAGATTACTTACCAGATGTACTTGGAGCTTTAGATTCATAAAGTTTTGAAGAAGAACATAGCTCAGAATTAATCTCAAAATACCAGGTTAAAGCCAAGGAACCTAGTGTTACCTTAAATCTGAATGAAACTACACCTTCTGAAGATTGTTCAGGATTCAAGGTTGAGATAAGAACTGATAAGGAAAAGATTAAGGAATTTCAGAAAACCATAAAACAATTAAAGAAGTAAAAGATGCAGATAGAACAGTGGAATGCTCGCCAGCAAGAAAGGATTCAAAGTCTTAAAAAGAAGAAGAAGGAGCAAAGTGAATTGCTTAAGGAACTCAGGGAAATCAATTTCAGAATTTACTGGCACAATGTTGTGTTAACCACGAAGCTCAAGCAGAAAATTGCCAAAGCCACTGCTGCAATTTTATCTTAAAGGTAACATGAAGATTTGTTACAATTTTGTTTAAAATTCTCCAGGAGATATGGCAAAGATTACTTGTTTTGATCAGGGAGATGCTAAGACTTCGATCTGTTTTACAGAGTCAAACAAAATCCCTATTTTGTAGAGTCAAATGTAATGATGGCAATGTTTGTTATATCAAGCTGTTGAGCTGTGGACTATTTTGGGGGTAGAAGCTCATTTTGAGTGAATTACTTTAGGAATTGGATACTTTTTTATTCTAGTCATTTAAAATCTGTTCTAGATAATAGCATTGGGAAGTTTTATAGATAGTTTAAATAGACAGAAGATAGACCATATGAGGGTCGAAAAAGGGGAGATCCAGTGAAACTTTTTGTGGAGCTTATTGTAAAAGAAATTTATGTTCAATTGACACTCAATAGCAAAGGCATATGGATGGTTAGACCTTCTTTTTTATACTCTGTTATTTCATTCTTCATGCTTGAATTTATTATTCAGATTGCAATGCGTTTTGGTTCTTGAATGTTAATTTATACAGTGAAGATTTTGCTGTAGAGATAAATTTTCAAGTAATAAGTTCAAGCTGATTTCTTTGTTTCTTTATAATATATTGAGACAAAAAATTCTTATGAAGTTGACATATTGAAGACTTCACTTTATTTTTTCTTAAATTTGTTTAATCCATCTATGTATCTACCTATTATTCAGTCAGTGGGATATACTGTGTTTTATTCTTGATTTTCATGTCATGTAGTAATCTCGACCCAGTTTTCAACCACTTTACAATAAACCAAATCATAAACCTTAAAAATACTTTGCAATAAACAAATGATGCCCTAGCTTGCCCTCTCACAATCAAGTGCAACTTTAGGGACTAACATTTTTGGCACCGTTGCCGGGGATGAAGAAACAAAGATATCTTCCCTGGGGAAACGACAAGTTTAGATTCAGATCTTGATGGTGAACAAGATTTTGGACATTTTCTAAAGACTGTGATTATTCACCTGGTGACTCCTCTGTGGTAATTCTGGCTCCTAAGAAAGAAGGGAAAGGACCTAAGATTCCAAAAAATCCTCCACCATCAAATAAGAGACCAGTAATGAGGAAAAATCCAGATCCCGAGCCTGTAGCAACAGTTCCAGATCCTAAAAAAATACTAAGAAAGCCTAAAGTTTTTCCTGGTAAGTCTTCACAGTCAAAAGAGAAATTATCTTCAGAAAATTCTCGGGCAGAATCTTCTAAAATCATTAAAACTCAAGCAAATTAAGATTTGAAACCCGAAAGTGAAATTAAGCCTGTTGTTGAGTCTGATATAGTTTCATTCCCAACAAATGTTTTAGAATTAAATTTAGAACAAAGGAAGTTGCTTATTGAACTTATTAAATAGGAATATCCATTCTTGTTGTCTGAAACTAGAAATTTGAGAGTTCCGAACACAAGTGTTAAGACTGAAACATAGAATTCTTCATCATCTTGTGAATCTTTCTCATTTGAAGATTTTGTATCACATTACTGTTATTTTGGTAATCCTCTATTTCTCAATCCATTAGTTGATCATAGTTCATAAGAGAAATCTCCATTTGCTGAAAGACAAGGTTCAGGGACAATACATATAAGTTGTAATATACAAGGGATTGTTTCACCTGCAGCATCACCAATCTTTCTTACTACGCAAGCTCTAAACACAGCTAATATGGTTGCAGACAGAATGGACCAAATAGTTGCAGCTAGGTATGCTCCCCTGGTACTTCCTCAAGTCATGTATTCTTTTCCACCAAATGATTATATGAGATATTTGCCCAGATTCAATGGAGATGGATCGGTTACTGTTGAAGAGAATTTGAGTTTGTTCTATAGTTTTGCAGACAATTTTAATGTAGAGCATGCTGATGTATGGATGAGATTATTCATAGAGAGTTTAAATGGGGAAGCAAGAAAGTGGTTCAGGAGTTTGCCTGCTAATTCAATAGCTGATATTGTAGCTTTAGATGAGGCCTTTCTTAATTGATGGGTAGATAAAAAAGACTTTCAGTATTACCTTACTGAATTTGGTGCTTTAAGGAGGAAACAAGGAGAATCAATTCCTAATTTTACCAAAAGGTTCAACCTGATGTACGGTAAAATTCCAGAGGAGATAAAACCTTTAGAAACATCAGCTAAAATCACTTTTGCCAATGCATTCAATGCTGAATTTTCTTTATTGCTTAGAGAAAGAAGAGCCACTACCCTCAACCTAATGCAAGATGCAACTATTGAGGTAGAATCAAACATTATAGAAATAGACAAATTGAAGTCCATAAGTGACAGATATAGGAAAAAGAAAAAGGAAGAATTGCCTTCATCTTCTAATTCAGAATCCAATATTAAAATGGATGAAATGACTAAGATGTTGATAAATTTGACATCTGAGATGGCAAGGTTGAAGATGGAACAAAAACAACCCAATAGACCTTCACAGGAGGGCGGTTACATAAATCCAAATCAATCCAGGAGGGCGGTTACGCCTGTATCTTCCTGGTGTATCCTGGCAACTGAATACCTCTAGTCTCGGCCTTCCTATTAAAACTCAGCGCCCGAATTATAACAACGAGTTTTTTTTCATTTTGAATGAATAAAGAGTTTCATATAATGCAAACTCAGAGCCTGTCCTTGATTTCGTCTACTATCATGAGATGAAATTGATACGATGATGGTGGAGAGAATAGGTTCTGTTATGATAGGCTGTAGTCCTCTTTGCTAGGTCCAAGGACGTGTCATAGAGAGTTCAGATAGTGGTCTGCAGAAAATGTAATCATGGTAGCAGAGTATGCAGGTAGTGTTGGTAGAGAAATGAAATCATGGGCGGACGTGAAGACCAATTTTGTACTTCTGGTAGTTGAAAGGATTGAATTGCTCTCATTAGATTGATAGTTTGTTAGCAGAGGTAGATTTTTTTTTAAAAAAATCATGAGTTTTGAAAAGGTTTAATGGATATGGCTAGTGATAGGTTGAGATGTGTAGTGGTGAAATATATAAGTGGCAATGGATATATGGAGATATAAATGAGCGTATAGGAATAGGTGATGATGGGTATAGAACTTATAAAACCATTAGGCATATAGGATAGCTTATGGTTTCATAGGTAAAAATGTTTAGGAGTAAGGATATGGATGGATATAGGTTATGAAATTGATAATAAGCAACCATATATTAATTATTTAACACTAAAATAATCTAAGAATTTAAGTGCTAAAAACAAAAATCTTACAATCCATTACACTTGGCTGATGTAGTCTTGATTGTTTCTTTTTTTCAGGTGTAACTGATTTGTACAGGTGTGATCTGATTATCTTTGTGCAAATGTAGTTGATCTTTGTCTTCTAAAACAGGTCCCTTGAAAATGGATATAGACAGGTCCCTTAAAATCTGAAAAATCATGTTGATGCAACCTCTATTCTTCCTGGAGTTAATGCAGCCTTGTGTGCCTTTGATGCAGTCTTTGAACATGTACCTCTGCTGTTTGTGTTATTGATGTAGCCTTTGAACAGGTCCCTCTGTTGTTTGTGTTATTGATGTAGCTTTTGAACAGGTTCCTCTGCATATTTTGCTTGAACAGGTACCTCATAATTATGTTTAAACAAGTCCCACTGCATATTTTGCTTGAACAGGTCCCCTTACTGATTAGAACATAACAACTCCTTCTTATTGAAACAATCAATTTTTGAAACAAATTCCTTATTGAAAAATTGAGAATGAGGAGATGAAAAATAGGGAAAATCCACTGTTTCTTCTCCCCCACTAATTGATTGACTTGTCCTCAAGTCATTATGGAAATTTTGACAAACAAAAAATTAAAAACAATGAA
>ML776894.1:750348-762336 GCA_009831015.1 Picea engelmannii | reverse complement strand
TGTAGCAGGTTCCAGCACTCTTTTACAAGAGTTTGATATTTGGTTCCTTCACACTTAAACACCTCTGTAATTTAAACAAATCTACCTATTCAAAAACAGAGTGCTTTATGTTTTCCTGAGGTTCTAATCCCTTTACAAGGACTCAACTCACAGAATCTCTTCCAAATCAGCACATTTAACTCAGATGCATTAAAACTTTAAATACTCCTTTAATTAAATCTGATCTAACATCCTAGAGTGCTCACAATTGTCTGAGATTTCAATCCTTTTACAAGGTTCTAGTTCACAAAAGCTCTTCCAAATCAGCACATTTAACTCAGATGCATTAAAATAGAGACCATGGAGATAATCTTGAATTCAATACACAATTAAACCCTCTTACAAGGAATGATCATTAATCTAGTAATTGAATCCTTCAATTATAACCATGAGCCATTAAATAGAAATGATAACTGGAATTATGGACACAACTTTAATTGAAATCTATGAACTCACAGCATGAAGATTAAATAAAAATGCTAATTTAGATCTGAACATATGAATCTAATAAAATCGTGAAGAAAAGTGTACCAACAGAACATGGGGGCCCTTCCACGCTTGCAAGCACACTTGGAAAAACTTCAGATGATGAAGATGCTAAATCATAACACCATGAATGATAAAATCTCTGTCTCTGATTAAAATCTGGAAATGAGTTACATCAAAATAGAGTTCTGAAGCTCGTACACAGTCTCCTGTCTCTTCTTTGCATCACCAACATACATTCTTCACCCCCATTTACATGTTTCTACTACTTATTTATATAAAAATTACAAAAGGGGCTATTTTCGTTCCATAAAAACCTAACTGATCTCTAAATCAGGTCGAATTAGTTTGAATCCCTAAACATAAGAAAAATATCAAGCCTATTCATTTATGATTCAGATTTTTCTGCTAAACTAGTTGGGTTTCATCAGCGTTGATCAGATATTTAGGAAGATTCTTTACCATCTGTGTACATTCCATATCAAAGCTCGTGTCCTTCATTTGGGTCTACCTATTATGACACATGTCAGATCATAAAGCATTTACAGGAAGTTACCACATCTGCAATTTTTCAAAATTTCAGTTTTTAACACAAAAATTCCATAAATCGATTTTAATGTAGAAATAACAATCATGATACTATATTAATCAATTTCAATAAAATATGAGGGATTTATGAAGGTTTAGTGAAGAAAATGGTGGATAATGATGGGATTTTAGGACAAAGGATAGGCCAAAGAATGAAATCAACATACTTCACATAATGTCATGCCTAAGGTGGTGATGGAAGAATTAGGGTTAGACATTACTAGACCATATCATGATCTATATTCTTTTGATTCCAAGAAAGTCAAATGTCTTGGGCTTATGAAAGATGTGGTTTTAACTCTTTCCCAATTACCTATGAAGAGTGTGGTGTTAGATGTTATCGTCACTTCCATACCACCAAAATTTGGGATGTTTCTTTCAAGATCTTGGGCTAAAAAGGTAGGTGGCACTCTGCAGATGGACCTAAGCTATGAAACCATACCTGTTTTTGGTGGCGAACAATGGAGATTATACAGAGAAATCAAATTGGCTTATTTGGTAAGTGATCACGATAATCCCACTAATCATCCTATATATGTTGTAGAAGATGATCTGGGTTCTTCTATTTTTCATATGGATGAGGAAATGGCAGAAGTATCAGTCAGAAAGTCAATAACTATAGTAGGAGATAGTGAAGACCATTTTGTTTGGAAAATTTATTTTGATGGGGCTTGTTCTAAAGAAGGTTCCAGAGATGGTATTGTCTTGATTTCCCCTACCAAGGAGGTTATTCCAATGTCATATAAACTTGAATTTGACACCACTAATAACATCAGTGAGTATGAAGCTTTGCTGTTAGGTTTGAAAGCCGCAAGAGACACGGGAATAAATAAGTTGTCTCTTTTTGGAGACTCTGAACTTATTGTTCACCATGTTAGAAACATATATCAAACCAAACAACAAAGATTGAAACAATACATAAATGAGGTGTGGGAATATGTGGATAATTTCTTCTGGGCATTCAATATTACTTTTGTTCATAGGGATTTAAATCAACAGGCTGATTCTTTGGCATTTGCAGCAAGCAACTTTAAAACTCCGATGTTTCCTAATTTGAAGTTTCAAATTGAAGTTAGACACAAACCTTCAATTCCGGATAATATAAAACATTGGCAGGTTTTTAAAGATGATGAGGAAATTCAGAGGTTTTTGAAAACCATTGAATAGTTTTCTAATATTTCAATTGATCAAGATGACGAAGATGCAGAAGTAGAAATACACACTGCAAAAATTCTTCAAGATACTATTGCTGGTCACAAGATCATCGAATTGAAGACAAACCATTTGCCTAAGGGTTTGGTTCCATTAGAAAGGTTGTTCGATCATAATGATGTCTCCAGGAAGGTTGTTATCCAAACAAAAGAAACAAATGTGGAAGACCGTGACATTAGTTCAGTTGCAAATCCCAAGTTGGTAAAAATATCCAGGAAACTATCAGAAAAGCAGAAGGAAGCATATATTGAATTAATGAAACAATATTTAGATATATTCGCCTGGTCTTATGAAGATATAAAAGTGTTTGATACATAAATTATTCAGCATAAAATCCCTCTGAAACCTGGATCAAAACCTGTAAAATAGAAATTCAGGCAATTCAATCCTTTACTGTTACCAATAATAGAAAAGGAGTTGAAGAGGCTGCTAGAAGAAAAAAGCATAGTTTCACTAAGATACTCAGAATGGGTAGCGAACCTTGTGCCCGTCAAGAAAAAGAACAGAGAGATAAGGCTCTGTGTAGACTTCTGGAATCTGAACAGGTGTTCTCTGAAAGACAATTATCCATTACCAAAAATGGATTATATCTTACAAAAGGTTGTCGGTGCAAAGAGAATTTCTATGCTTGATGGATATTCAGGGTACAATCAAATATCAGTAATGGAAGAAGACAAAAAGAAAACAAATTTTAGCACTCCTTGGGGCACCTTTATGTACGAAAAGATGCCTTTTGGGTTGATGAACGCTGGAGCTACATTTCAAAGAGCTATGGATATAGCTTTCATTGGCGAGAAAGACAGGTTTGTGGTGATTTACCTTGATGACATCACTGTATTTTTAGCATCAGATGAAGAACATTTACAACATTTGAAGCAAACCTTTGAGAAATACAGGAAGTACGACATATCACTTAATCCCAAAAAATCACATTTTTCCATGGAGGAAGTTAAGCTTCTTAGACACATCGATTCACATGAAGGAATTAAAATAGATCCAGAAAGAGTAAAGGCTATTCAGCTAATCGACATTTCGATAAATAAAAAGTCAATTCAGTCCTTCATTGGTAAGATTAATTTTTTAAGGAGGTTTATACCTAACTTTGCAGAGATTGTCAAATACATCACTGACATGTTGAAAAAGGATGCACAAATTAAGTGGATACCGGAGGAAAGAGAATCCTTTGAAAGGATCAAACAGGCTATTGTTCAAGCACCTGTTCTAATTAGCCCAGATTTTTCTAAAGAGTTCATGATTTTTTCATTTGCATCAGAAAATACCATAGCCGCTGTTCTTCTACAAAGAAATGAAAAAGGTCACAAGAAACCTATCTCCTTCTTTAGCAAAACCCTCAGGGATTCTGAATTGAAGTATGATCTAATAGAAAAACAGGCTTATGCCTTAGTAAAGGCTTTAAAATCTTTTAGAGTGTATATTCTTCAATAAAAAATTACTGCTTATGTCCCAAGCAGTGCAGTCAAAGAAATATGGGTTCAGCCTGATTGTGAAGGTAGGAGGGGGAAATGGATAACCAAAATCTTGTAATATGATCTCACCATAAAGCCTACCCAGCTGATAAAGGGACAAGGCCTTGCCAAATTAATGATAGAATCCAATTACAAAGCAGTTGGATTATACCATCTTTCATACATGACACAAGACTCTTTTGTACAGATTGAAGAAATTGATTTACAAATAAACAACAAGTATGTTTCTTTAGAATGGTATAAAGACATCGTATTTTTCTTGCTGAATTTTCAATCTCACCCAGAATTGGATAAATCAAAATACAGATCATTAAAGTTGAGAGCTGTAAAATATTGTATTGTTGATCAGATCCTGTTTTGGAAAGATCCCAACCGTTTTCTATTGAGATGTGTGGACGAAAAGGAGGCTAAACAAATCTTTCAAGATCTGCATCATGGTGTTCTCAGAGGTCATCATCATTGGAAGGCAACTGCCTTCAAAATTCTTAGAGCAGGCTATTTCTAGCCAGTTCTATTCTCAGATATTTTTTCTCAGGTCAGGGCATGTGAACCTTGTCAGAAATTTGTCAGGAAGAAGAAACTTATATCTATGCCTTTGAAACCAATCATTGCTCACAGACCGTTCCAACAGTGGGGATTAGATTTCAGTGGAGAGATTAATCCCACCTCATCAGGGCAGCATAGATGGATTCTTACGACCACTGATTATTTTACAAAGTGGATAGAAGCAATTTCGACTCGAAATACTACAGACAAGGTAATCATGGAATTTCTAGAGGGATATATTTTTTCCAGGTTTGGTTGTCCTAAAAAATTGGTCACTGATAATGCACAGGCTTTTAAGTCGAATTCCATGCTTGAATTCTGCAATAAATACAATATCAAATTGGTTCATTCTACTCCCTACTACCCCCAGGGGAATGGATTGGTTGAATCTTCCAATAAGACACTGGTAAGGATTATCAAAAAGTTGTTGGCAGAAAATAAAAAAGCATGGGATTCCAAGTTAAAGTTTTCTCTATGGGCTGATCGCATTAGAAACAAGAAATCTATTGGGACATATCCCTTCCATATGGTATATGGCACATAAGCTATCCTTCCAACTCAATTGGGCCTGCAAGTCTTGAAGTTTTTGCGAGAAGAACATGAAGAACCCAATGATGTACAAAGAAGGATTTTTCAGGTCATTGAAGTTCAGAAGGCCATAGAATAGGTTAACCAGAAAGCTATTGCTCATCAGAACAAAATCAAGGCTACATTTGATAAAGGAACTAAGAAAGATGTTTTCAATGAAGCAGATTTGGTGTTGAGATGGGATGCCAGGAGAGAAGATAAAGCAAAACACGAAAAGTTCGATAATCTATGGTATGGTCCTTTCAGGATAACCAAGGTAATGAACAATAACACTTTTCTCCTACATAATTTAGATAACACTGAAATTTTTGGGGGCCCAATGAATGGGAGGTTCTTGAAGCATTATTTCATCTAAAGGTTCAACAGGTTAGAGTTAGTACAGGTTTTCTTTCAAAAAAGACTCCATATACCCAATGGACTTGTTTTTATAGTTATGCTAAGAATAAAAGACAGACAATCACAGGGGAATCAATGAATCAGAGATGAAGAGACGACAATGGTCTTTAGTTCTTGGAGTTTAGTATCAAAACTCCATCCCTGGAAGGAGCCAATGTTAGTCTCTAATTTTGTCTTGGTTTAGTGAGAAACCCTTGTCCTAAACCCTCTTTACCCATTCCTCATTTTACATTTTCAGTTGTTTTCTATTTTTAGATTTTGGGTATTTTATGGTTTGCATTATAATCTTTGATGATTTATTTAAGTTTGGTTTTGAAAAAATATTGTTTAAATTTGAAGTGTCTCCTTTTATGCCATTGGAATTTTAAAATTTCAAGTTGTCAAACGCACTACGGGAATACGCCTATTCTCGTAGCTCCAAATAATCATGCCATAACTTACACCTGCCATCCTGATTTAGTTATAATGACACGATTCATGAATTGAGAGTTCGTGTGCTCCCACAAAAGCTTGGAAATCATTTCCAAATCCAACGGTTTCAGAAAATAATTGCTATGCACGCGCGCAGGGTTCATTTCAAAATCCCCTGTTGTTTGATGATCATTATATGTTACCTATTCAAGTTGTCTTAATTCAACCTTGTAGTGATAAATACAAGTATCCATTCAAAGAAACAGAATATACTAACAATTGTAGGTAGTGAATTTGGAACCTGAGGATGACGGTTGCATAATTGAGTTTAATGGCGTCAAAGAGGAGAAGACAAGTCGCTAGAATAGAACCAGAAGGTGCCAAACTGCTTGAAGCCTATCCTCAGATGGCCCAAATATTCAGGGACGCCGGATGGTTTGAGTTCCTCACCACATTTCAAGGTTATGACGAGCAGGTTTCAATGGAATTTTCTCTGAACTTCGATGGTCACGAGGTCGAAATCGGTAAGATGTTGATGTTGGTGACAGAGAATACCATAGAAAAGGATTGTAGGATCGTGGTTGGAGGGGAAAGATGGTGGAAGAAGGAGCACGTGGTTACTGAATTTGTAAATCAATTCCTCCTTCCAGATAAGCAGAATCCAGATTGGAGAAGGGGAATACCTCGCAGCTAGGTTCGACCCGAATGGCACACTGCTCTGGTGGTGATTCACAGATACATCACCTGCGAAGGGAGGTTTTCATTGGTCTACATCTACCATATCAAAATACTGATGCATCTAAACGGTGATTACCCTCAAAACCTTCCTTATTTTCTGCTTAAAATTTTGACAAAAATGTCCAAGAAAGTGCAGTCAATTTCCACGAATGCTAAAGGCAGTTTGTTCCATCAAGTCCTGATTAAAACCCTAGTCATGTCTTCCCTGAATGAATTACAAAATCCTTGGAACTGGCTCTTGAAATCCTTAAAACCTATTACTCAATCTAATAAGCAGAAAAAGGGCAGAGAAAGGAAAACTAATAAACAGAGTCAAGATATTTCTGATGAAAACCCTGTGAAAGATGAATCTTCTCATATCAACATAACTAAGAAGAGTAGAAGTAAGAGACCTAGATGGGAGATTGAAATTGAAATGCTTCCTGAGGAAGATGTTAAAGGAGAGACAGAGTCAGATAATGATCTCGTTGCTCAAACTACAGTCAAGTCTGAAATGCCATCGACCAACAAAAGGAGCGTTGCAATCAAAGGAGAAAAGGATAAAGGTGTGTGTATCACAGAAACCTCAGAGAAATTCAACCAGGGATACTAATAAGTATAGGCTAAATTCGAAGGCAATGTTCAATCCAACAATCAAAGAAGAAAACACCATAATCATAGACGATGATTCTGAGGATGTTGAAACAAGCACTAGGAAAAGAGCAAAAAAGACCCCATTTCCCAAGAAATATGTCAGCAAAGGAAAGGGAATACTTACACCACCTACAGGCCCTGTAACAAGATTTTCAACTAGATTAGCAAAGGCTAAAGAGATGGCTAAAGGCATCAATGAATTCCCTTAAGAAAAACATGATTACTTGGAAGACTCAGATTACTTACCAGATGTACCTAGAGCTTTAGATTCATCAAGTTCTGAAGAAGAACATAGATCAGAATTAATCTCAAAATACTAGGTTAAAGCAAAGGAACGTAGTGTTACCTTAATTCTGAATGAAAATGCACATTCTCAAGATTGTTCAGGATTCAAGGTTGAGATAAGAACTGATAAGGAAAATATTAAGGAATTTCAGAAAACCATAAAACAATTAAAGAAGGAAAAGATGCAGATAGAACAGTGGAATACTCGCTAGCAAGAAAGGAATCAAAGTCTTAAAAATAAGAAGAAGGAGAAAAGGGCATTGCTTAAGGAACTCAGGGAAATAAATTTCAGACTTTACTGGAACAATGTTGTGTTAACCACGAAGCTCAAGCACAAAAACTCCAAAGCCACTGCTGTGATTTTATCCTAAAGGTAACATGAAGATTTGTTACAATTTTGTTGAAAGGTTCTCCAGGAGATATGGAAAAGATTACTCCTTTTGATCAGGGAGATGCTAAGACTTCGATCTGTTTTACAGAGTCAAACAAAATCCCTATTTTGTAGAGTCAAATGTAATGCTGGAAATGTTTGTTATATCAAGCTGTTGAGCTGTGGACTATTTTGGGGGTAGAAGCTCATTTCGAGTGAATTACTTTAGGAATTGGATACTTTTTTATTCTAGTCATTTAAAAGATGTTCTAGATAATAGGATCTGGAAGTTTTATAGATAGTTTAAATAGACAGAAGATAGACCATATGAGGGTCGAAAAAGGGGAGATCCAGTGAAACTTTTTGTGGAGCTTATTGTAAAAGACATTTATGTTCAATTGACACTCAATAGCAAAGGCATATGGATGGTTAGACCTTCTTTTTTCTACTCTGTTATTTCATTCTTCATKCTTGAATTTATTATTTAGATTGCAATGCGTTTTGGTTCTTGAATGTTAGTTTATACAGTGAAGATTTTGCTGTAGAGATAAATTTTCAAGTAATAAGGTCAAGCTGATTTCTTTTTTTCTTTATAATATATTGAGACAAAAAACTCTTGTGAAGTTGACATATTGAAGACTTCACTTTCCCTATTCTTAAATTTGTTTAATCCATCTATGTATCTACCTAATATTCGGTCAGTGGGATATACTATGTTTTATTCTTGATTTTCATGTCATGTTGTAATCTCGACACCGTTTTCAACCACTTTACAATAAACCAAATCATAAACCTTAAAAATAATTTGCAATAAACGAATGATGCCCTAGAATGCCCTCTCATAGTCAAGTGCAACTTTAGGGACTAACATTTTTGGCGCCATTGCTGGGGACGAATAAACGAAGATATCTTCCCTGGGGAAATGAAAGGTTTAGATTCAGATCTTGATGTTGAATAAGATTTCGGACATTGTCTAAAGACTGTGATTATTCACCTGGCGACTCCTCTGTGGTAATTCTGGCTCCTAAGAAAGAAGGGAAAGGACCTAAGATTCCAAAAAATCCTCCACCTTCAAATAAGAGACCAGTAACGAGGAAAAATCCAGATCCCGAGCCTGTAGCAGTAGTGCCAGATCTTGAAAAAATACTAAGAAATACTAAAGTACTTCCTGGTAAGTCTTCAAATTCAGAAGAGAAATTATCTTCAGAAAATTCTCAGGCAGAATCTTCTGAAATCATTAAAACTCAATTAAATGAAGATTTGAAACCCAAAAGTGAAATTAAGCCGGTTGTTGAGTCTGATATAGTTTCATTCCCAACAAATGTTTCAAAATTAAATTCAGAACAAAGGAAGTTGCTTATTAAACTTATTAAACAGGAATATCCATTCTTGTTGTCTGAAACTGGAAATTTGAGAGTTCCCAGCACAAGTGTTAAGACTGAAACAAAGACTTCTTCATCATCTTGTGAATCTTTCTCATTTGAAGATTTTGGATCACATTACTGTTATTTTGATAATCCTTTGATTCTCAATCGATTAGTTGATCATAGTTCAGAAGAGAAATCTCCATCTGCTGAAAGACAAGGTTCAAAGACAATACATATAAGTTGTAATATACAAGGGATTGTTTCACCTGCAACATCACCAATCTTGCTTACTACCCAAGCTCTAAACATAGCTAATATGGCCGCAGATAGAATGGAACAAATAGTTGCAGCTATGTATGCTCCCCTGATACTTCCTCAAGTCATGTATGCTTTTCCACCAAATGATTATATGAGATATTTTCCCTGATTCAATGGAGATGGATTAGTTACTGCTGAAGCGAATTTGAGTTCGTTCTATAGTTTTGCAGACAATTTTAATGTAGAGCACGCTGATGTATCGATGAGATTATTCGTACAGAGTTTAAATGGGGAAGAAAGAAAGTGGTTCAGGAGTTTGCCTACTGATTTAATAGCTAATATTGTAGCTTTAAATGAGGCCTTTTTCAATCGATGGTCAGATAAAAAGGACTTTCAGTATTACCTTACTGAATTTGGTGCTTTAAGGAGGAAACAAGGAGAATCAATTTTTGGTTTTACCAAAAGGTTCAACCTGATGTATGGTAAAATTCTAGAGGAGATAAAACCTTCAGAAACATAAGCTAAAATCACTTTTGCCAATGCATTCGATGCTAAATTTTCTTTATTTCTTAGGGAAAGTGTAATGTCCCCCACCTCTTAGAGAGGTGATGAGGAGACTCAGTGGCCTGGGCACCCCCACTAGGTCATAGTCTCACACTGAGGGGGGAAAATTCAAGAAGTTAAAAGTTATATTTTTAAGTTGACTTAAGAAAGGAAAAGGATAAAGGAGTAAAAGATAACTCAACAGAAAAATAGAAGATTAACCCTGGGAGCTAACCTGACTCAACAGAGAATTAGAAGGAATAGTATAAGTAAGAGGATGGGGTGCACCTATTATTCATTCTGGTTTTGGATTAGCATTTTCTATTGCTCTTGAGAATTCGGTTTGGGGGTTTGCTTTACAAACCCTTGTGAGAAACTCAGTGGTGAAATATCCACTCACCTTGTTCCGCAGCTTGGTCTCGGGGATGAAAGACTCCTTCACACCATTCTAGTCTCAGCCCATCTCCATATAGTGCTTCAGAAGGGGTAGGACCATCAGTTTGAGGGATTTTCTGGAGGGTTATCATCATTCTACATTTGTCTGTAGATTGGGATGTCTTGGAGCCACAGGGGACGTCCTGTAATTCAGTAAAACTCAGATCTAGGGAGATCTGCTTGAGATCTGAGTCCGAAACTTCTCCCACGAGATTCTCATAGCACGATCTATATTCTTGGGGATTTTCAAAGCATTTGGAGGCCTCCTTCATCAAGGTCGAACCAACTAGGGTTTCAGTCATCTAGTGGGGCACCCCGTTCAGTGGGAAATTCAGATCTACGGAGATTGAGAGGGATCTTGGAGATTCAGGCACCTGGGTTATTCTTACCATGATCTATATTCTTGGAGAGTTTTAGAGAATTTAGAGACCTCCTTCATCAGGGTCGAACCATCTAGGGTTTCAGTCATCCAGTGGGGCACCCCATTCAGTGGGAAATTCAAATCTATGGAGATTGAGAGGGATCTTGGAGATTCAGGCACCTGGGTTATTATTACCATCACCCGATCTATCAATTGGCGTATTTCTTAGGGTTATTGGACACTTTTGGCAGCAGGGCCGAGTTATTGAGGGTTTCAGTCTTCTATTGGAGCATGGCATTCTTCAGCTGGAGAGTTTGGCATTCACATCTGGTTGTATTGATCTTCATTTCTTATTCAGCCTTTGGAGGCATTATTTTGTATTAGCGGGAGCATTTTGTAGTAGCTCATATCTATTGCTTCTACGACCATCTGAGGTTTATGCCATATCGACCATATATTGTATTGATCTTACATTGCTCATAATAAAAAGGTCAGATCTTTGCTTGTGCTTCTACATCTTGAATATATTGTGATCTCCATGTGTTGATGAATCTTGTATGCACTTAATAACTCAATAAATTAGTAGTAGTTAGTGATTCCAAGAAAGAATTTGGCTTGGGATCATTACAGTGGTATCAGAGCCTCGATCCTCCAAACCCGTGGAGAGATCAGTGCATGCAAAAGTACAGTGGTGGAAGAGATCAAAGGCTTCCAATAAACCAGGGAGGATGTGACCCTAAGGGTTATGACAAGGGCCGTGGTAGAATAGATGACAACACCAGGAGGGAACTGAGAAGGAAGCAACTCTGCTTCACATGCAAGGAGCCATTGAATCCCTCACACAAGTGCATGGGACGAGGAAAAGTACATTACATTGAGGTCACTTCAGGTGACGAAGAAGAGGATGAGTATGGTCAGATACAAAACATGGAGGCCAAAACGTTAGAGGCAACAGAAGAGGAGGTTCCAGAACTAGACTGTGCGGCTGGAGAGAAGGCTATGTTGGCATCTATCAGTGGGGTACCCAAGTTCAACACCTTTAGGATGAGAGGGTTCTTACAAGGACATAGAGTTTCAGTTCTGATTGATGGAGGAGCTTCCAACAATTTCATTGATGCAACATTACTGAAGAGGAGGCACATACCTACAGTAGAGTTTGAAGGATTCAAAGTGGAGGTAGCAGGTGGTAGTACTATGCCTTGTAACAGATACATACCAGGTATGAAACTCACCTTGGGAAGGCAT
>ML776894.1:707554-746880 GCA_009831015.1 Picea engelmannii | reverse complement strand
GGTCATATCTTTGCTTGTGCTTCTACATCTTGAATATATTGTGATCTCCATGTGTTGATGAATCTTGTATGCACTTAATAACTCAATAAATTAGTAGTAGTTAGTGATTCCAAGAAATAATTTGGCTTGGGATCATTACAGAAAGAAGAGACACTACCCTCATCCTAATGCAAGATGCAGCTATTGAGGTAGAATCAAACATTTTAGCAGCAGACAAATTGAAGTCCAGAAGTGACAGAGATAGGAAAAAGCAAAAGGAAGAATTGCCTTCATATTCTAATTCAACATCCGATATTAAAATGGATGAAATGACTAAGATGTTGAAAAATTTGACATCTGAGATGGAAATGTTGAAGATGGAACAAAAACATCCCAATAGACCTGCACAAGAGGGCGGTTAGAAAAATCCAAATCAATTCAGGAGACCAAACAATGTACCTCAAATTTTACCAAGAGAAAGAAAAAATCAAGATGACCAAAAGGTGTTACCTCCTTTTTAGAATAATGCAGTAGATGAGGAGGAAGATAATGATGGTAGAGAAGAATACCATGCAGTTCATTTGAATGATTCTGAATCATCTCCTCTACATCTGACACAACAAGAATATGAAGATACTTTGATTGCAAATTAGTTTGAGGAAGGGGATGGAGAAAAGATTGTCCAGCATGAACCTACAGGGAAAAGATACAATCTCATATTTGGTTCCCAAGCACCTAAAGTAGATATACCTATCTCTACAAAGAAAGCTAGTACTCCAGTTACGACAGGGGCAATCAAAGGTGTTCCCAATGTTCAAGATGATCATTCATTGAAGCAACCTGTCAAAGATAACACTGCTGACATAAGGGAACCAGAGAAAAATGTTTCTGCTTTCAATTTAGAACATGAAATCAACAAAATCAAGATCCTAGTACCATTATTAGAACTTTTGAAAACAGAACCATTCAGAAAAACTGTCCTTAAGGCTCTAGAAGCTCCAACTCATGTCACCTTCTCAGATACAGTCAACCTTGAAGATGAAAACCATGCCATTACTATTGGACCTCACATTGAAGACAAAACTGATGCTTCTCCACCATTTTACATTTCACTAAATATCCATGACAAGATACTGCATAATTTCTTAATGGATTCTGGTGCTTCGCATAATGTCATGCTTAAGGTGGTGATGGAAGAATTAGGGTTAGACATTACTAGACCATATCATGATCTATATTCTTTTGATTCCAAGAAAGTCAAATGTCTTGGGCTTATGAAAGATGTGGTTGTAACTCTTTCCCAATTACCTATGAAGAGTGTGGTGTTATATGTTATCGTGGCTGACATACCACCAAAATTTGGGATGCTTCTTTCAAGATCTTGGGCTAAAAAGGTAGGTGGCACTCTATAGATGGACCTAAGCTATGCAACCATACTTGTTTTTGGTGGCGAACAAGGGAGATTATACAGAGAAATCAGATTGTCTTATTTGGTAGGTGATCACGATAATCCCACTAATCATCCTATATATGTTGTAGAAGATGATATGGGTTCTTCTATTTTTCATATGGATGAGGAAATGGCAGAAGTATCAGTTAGAAAGTCAATAACTGCAGTAGGAGATAGTGAAGACCATTTTTTTTTGGAAAATGTATTTTGATGGGTCTTGTTCTAAAGAAGGTTCTGGAGCTGGTATTGTCTTCATTTCCCCTACCAAGGAGGTTATTCCAATGTCATATAAACTTGAATTTGACACCACTAATAACATCAATGAGTATGAAGCTTTGTTGTTAGGGTTGAAAGCCGTAAGAGACATGGGAATAAATAAGTTGTCTCTTTTTGGAGACTCTGAACTTATTGTTCACCAGGTTAGAAACATATATCAAACCAAATAGCAAAGATTGAAACAATACAAAAATGAGGTGTGGGATTATGTGGATAATTTCTTCTTGGAATTCAATATTACTTTTGTTCACAAGGATTTAAATCAGTAGGCTGATTCTTTGGCATTTGCAGCAAGCAACTTTAAAACTCCGATGTTTCCTAATCTGAAGTTTCAAATTGAAGTTAGACACAAACCTTCAATTCCGAATAATATAAAACATTGGCATGTTTTTAAAGATGATGAGGAAATTCAGAGATTTTTGAAAACCATTGAATAGTTTTCTAATATTTCAATTGATCAAGTTGACGAAGATGCAGAAGCAGAAATACACACTGCAAAAATTCTTCAAGATACTATTGCTGGTCACAAGATCATCGAATTGAAGACAAACCATTTGCCTAAGGGTTTGGCTCCATTAGAAAGGTTGTTTGATCATAATGATGTCTCCAGGAAGGCTGTTATCCAAACAAAAGAAACAAATGTGGAAGACCATGACATTAGTTCAGATGCAAATCCCAGGTTGGTAAAAATATCCAGGAAACTGTCAGAAAAGAAGAAGGAAGCATATATTGAATTAATGAAACAATATTCAGATATATGCATACGCGTAGGGTTCATTTCAAAATCACCTGTTGTTTGATGATCATTATATGTTACATGTTCGAGTTGGCTTAATTCAGCCTTGCAGGAAGAAATACAGGTATCCATTCAAAGCAACAAAATATACTAACAATTGTAGGTAGTGAATTTAGAACCTGAGGACAACTGTTGCAGAATTGAGTTTAATGGCACCAAAGAGGAGCAGACAAGTCACTAGAATAGAACCAGAAGGTGACGAACTACTTGAATCCTATCCTCAGATGGCCTAAAGATTCAGAGACGCCGGGTGGTTTGAGTTATTCACCACATTTCAAGGTTATGACGAGCAGGTTTCAATGGAATTTTCTCTGAACTTCGATGGTCACGAGGTCGAAATCGGTAAGATGTTGATGCTGGTGACAGAGCATACCATAACAAAGGCTTGTACGTTCGTGGTTGGAGGGGAAAGATGGTGGAAGAAGGAGCACATGGTTACTGAATTTGTAAATCAATTCCTCCTTCCAAATAAGCAGAATCCAGATTGGAGAAGGGGAATACGTCGCAGCTGGGTTCGACCCGACTGACACACTGCTCTGGTGGTGATTCATAGATACATCCCCTGCGAAGGGAGGTTTTACCTGGTCTACATCTACCATATCAGAATACTGATGCATCTAAACGGTGATTACCCTCTAAATCTTCCTTATTTTCTGCTTAAAAGTTTGACAAAAATGTCCAAGAAAGTGCAGTCAATTTCCACTAATGCTAAAGGTAGTTTGTTCCATCAAGTCCTGATAAAAAACCTAGTCATGTCTGCTTTGAATGAATTAAAGAATCCATGGAACTGGCTCACGCAATCCTTAAAACCTATTACTCAATCTAATAAGCAGAAAAAGGGTAGAGGAAGGAAAACTAATAAAGAGAGTCGAGATATTTTTGATGAAAATGTTGTGAAAGATGAATCTTCTGATATCAAGGTAACTAAGAAGAGAAAAAGTAAGAGACCTAGATGGGAGCCTGAAGTTGAAATGATTCCTGAGGAAGATGTTAAAGGAGAGACAGAGTCAGATAATGATCTCGTTGCTCAAACTACAGTCAAGTCTGAAATGCCATCGACCAGCAAAAGGAGCGTTGCAATCAAAGGAAAAAAGGATAAAGGTGTGTGTGTATCATAGAAACCTCGGAGAAATTTGACCAGGGCTACTAATAAGTATAGGCTGAATTCGAAGGCAATGTTCAATCTGGCAATCAAAGAAGAAAACACCATAATCATAGAAGATGATTCTGATGATGTTGAAACAAGCACTAGGAAAAGAGAAAAAAAGACCCCATTTCCCAAGAAATTTGTCAGCAAAGGAAAGGGAATAATTACACCACCTACAGGCCCTGTAACGAGAGGTTCAACTAGATTAGCAAAGGTTAAAGAGATGGCTAAAGGAATCAATGAATTCCCTGAAGAAAAACATGATTTTTTGGAAGACTCAGATTACTTACCAGATGTACCTGGAGCTTTAGATTCATCAAGTTCTGAAGAATAACATAGCTCAGAATTAATCTCAAAATACCAGGTTAAAGCTAAGGAACCTAGTGTTACCTTAAATCTGAATGAAACTGCACCTTCTGAAGATTGTTCAGGATTCAGGGTTGAGATAAGAACTGAAAAGGAAAAGATTAAGGAATTTCAGAAAACCATAAAACAATTAAAGAAGGAAAAGATGCAGATAGAACAGTGGAATGCTCACCAGCAAGAAAGGATTCAAAGTCTTAAAAAGAAGAAGAAGGAGCAAAGGGCATTGCTTATGGAACTCAGGGAAATCAATTTCAAACTTTACTGGCACAATGTTGTGTTAACCATGAAGCTCAAGCAGAAAAACGCCAAAGCCACTGCTGTGATTTTATCCTAAAGGTAACATGAAGATTTGTTAGAATTTTGTTTAAAGGTTCTCCAGGAGATATGGAAAAGATTACTTGTTTTGATCAAGGAGATGCTAAGACTTCGATCTATTTTACAGAGTCAAACAAAATCCCTATTTTGTAGAATCAAATGTAATGTTGGCAATGTTTGTTATATCAAGTTGTTGAGCTGTGGACTATTTTGGGGGTAGAAGCTCATTTTGAGTGAATTACTTTAGGAATTGGATACTTTTTTATTCTAGTCATTTAAAAGATGTTCTAGATAATAGGATCTGGAAGTTTTATAGATAGTTTAAATAGACATAAGATAGACCATATGAGGGTTGAAAAAGGGGAGATCCAGTGAAACTTTTTGTGGAGCTTATTGTAAAAGACATTTATGTTCAATTGACACTCAATAGCAAAGGCATATGGATGGTTAGACCTTATTTTTTCTACTCTGTTATTTCATTCTTCATGCTTGAATTTATTATTCAGATTTCAATTTGTTTTGGTTCTTGAATGTTAATTTATACAGTGAATATTTTGCTGTAGAGATAAATTTTCAAGTAATAAGGTCAAGCTGATTTCTTTGTTTCTTTATAATATATTGAGACAAAAAACTCTTGTGAAGTTAACATATTGAAGACTTCACTTTCCTTTTTCTTAAATTTGTTTAATCCATCTATGTATCTACCTATTATTCAGTCAGTGGGATATACAGTGTTTTATTCTTGATTTCCGTGTCATGTTGTAATCTCGACCCAGTTTTCAACCACTTTATAAATAAACCAAATCATAAACCTTAAAAATACTTTGCAATAAACAAATGATGCCCTAGCTTTCTCTCTCACATTCAAGTGCAACTTTAGGGACTAACAGCAGGGATGCCCCCTCTCACCTATCTTGTTCATCTTGGTCATGGAAGGATTAATCCTTTTACTCAAAAAAGGCCGCGTAGAAGGAAAGTTAATGGGGATCAAAGTTTCAAGGATTGTAAAGATATTGTACCTTCTATTTGTCGATGACATTCTCTTATGTCCAATGATAGTCTACATGAATGGAGGGAAATCAAAGAAATCTCGCAGATATCCTGCTGCACCACGAGATTATAGATCAACTGGTCAAAATCTACATTCCACTATGCAAAATGCAAGACCAAACCTTGGAACAACTGAAGGGAATCTTCCCTTATAGCTTTGTCCATATTTTGAAATGTTTCAAATACCTTGGATATTATATTAAATATGAATACTATAAGACTACAGATTGGTACTGGCTCATAGCAAAGGTGGAAAAAAAAATTGGACACTGGTGCAATAGATGGATCTCCTTAGGAGGCCGATACACTCTTATCAAAGTTGTTCTAGAAGGACAACCGGTTTATTGGATGGCCCTTGCAGCTATACCTACCCTGGTATTGGATAAACTAAGGAAACTAACTTACAGCTTCATCTAGTCGGGAAACATTGACCATTACAGGCAACACCTATGCAACTGGGAAACCCTGGCCAAACAAAAAAACAAGGGCGGATGGGGGATCATAAATATCTTCCATTTCAATAAATCATTGGCCGCCAAATCACTATGGCGTGTGTTGAAAAAAAAAGGCATATGGAGCACTTTCATTAAGGACAAATACCTGCCATATGTATCGGTGGCAACCTGGCTAAGGATTGCGACAAATTACACAAGGGAAACGTCACAGATCTGAAGAAACTTGGTTAAATCGACAAATTGGATAACACAATGGATTTGCTGGAAGCCTGGCTTTGGTCACACTATTATATCTGGAAGGGACTAAATTTTAGGACTCGACCAAGCCTCTTACCTGTCTCCTTAGCTGATTACTCATCTAAATTTAAAAAATACCAGATACCTCTTTCAAGCCAGGAAATTAAAAAAATGCCAAATACCTCTTTCATGCCAGGAAATATAATAGAATTGGGACTCTTATCGATGGCTGGAAAACTGGTCTTGATTTGGATCTACCGGCAGAGCTCGCTGTGGAGTGGGTAAAATACTGCACATAACTTACATACATGGGAATTCAACTACAAGACATGGATGATCAACTTATGTGGTCTAGGCGACAGATCATGACATATTACTGTCATAAATATCTATTCTTCCGTCACAAACTCACTCTAGCAAAATAATTATTTTGGTTGGAGGAAAAATATCTGGTCTTGGAAATTACCACAAAAGATCAAGTTGTTCACCTGGTTAACTGTAGAAAAAAAAATCCATACCTGGGATAACCTCTAAAGTAAAGGATGGGTTGGCCCCAACATTTTCCATCTGTGTTACAACGATGAAGAAAAAATGTTGCACCTCTTCACTAAGTGTCCCTTCACTTGTCTTGTATGGGACATAATCACTCTCGATCAACACATAACCACTGTTTGGGATGATACTTCTATATCTGTCTGCTATGATTATTGGACAACCAGGGAACACTGCTTCAAATTTATTCCATCATTGGTTTGTTGGTTTGTCTGGCTGGATAGAAACAATTGTTTTTTCGAAAATATGCCCCCCTCTATATGCACTGTTGCTTATAAGACACTTGGCTTGTATAAAAATTGGAAATATATACATCCAATTAAAATGGAAAAGTGGATTAAAAATACACCACATATATTAGAGGATACACCTACAGGGTGGTTTTATGGAGCAACACAACTCAATGGCACATTGAGTGGTTCAGGTGGATTGATCAAAATCACAAAAGATTCTACTTATAGATGGAATTTTTGTTGTGGCTCGAGTACCAACAAAAGGGCAGAGCTATTGGGTGCCTCAACAACATTACACTTGGCCTCCATATTAAACATTGAAGTCCTACAAATTCTCGGGGGTTCCAGAATTATCATAGATTGGTTGAACATTAAGGGTAAGCTACAAGCCATCTCACTCTTGGCCTGGAAGGACATAATTAGACTTCTACAACACAACTTCAAGAAGCTCAATTTTACTCATATCTACTGTGAGCACAACAAGGAAGCAGACTTTCTTTCAAAGGAAACACTTCATAAAAAAATAGGCATAATATCATACAATCATTGGCTTTATGGACATGAGGGACCCACCCATACGCTAAATATATATTAGTACCTGGAACATCTGTTCATCGATGCATACAACATATTCTTTTGTTCTTGAGTATATGCAACAACAATATTTTGTACTTTACTCATTTTTTTGTTAACTTTTGACATATTGCAGTCTGTACAACTTTATATCCATCTCTCATCTTTCACCTTCTAGTTGGTTGKWAGACCACTGTAGGAAAAAAATATTCTCGTCAGTGGATACTTTGTTTTGATTATAAACAAGTTGTGAGAACAAATTATATATTAATATAATTGAGTAATTTTTCTGTTGGAAAAAAAACTAGGTAGAATTTGAGGATTAAAAAAACAGAACATGAAGATTAAATAAGATTAGTAGGAATAGTAAAGATTACATCAAAAGAAGTTTGGACTTTATTAGGAGAGAAGGAAAAATCTCCATGACTTTTTCAACTAATGGTGTGTTAGAATTAATGTTTATTTTAGAGTTGGTTGGAAATTGTTGATATATTTTCTCAACGTCTATCTCCAAATTTGAAATAAGTTGGATTTGACAAAACTTATAAGTGTATTGTATATGAGTTTGTATAGGCAATAAATAATAATAATAGAGTGAGTGTTTTGTGCGTGCAATTTTCTAAGTTGGTATCACAACATGTTTCTCTCTATGTATCTCCCTCATGAGAGGGCATGTGAATAGAGATGTAATATGCTCTCTGTTGGCCCTTGGTTATGGAAGGAAGCGAAGAACAAGGAATTAAAGGTAAAAAGAAAGCTTCGCGGGAGACACAGTAACTATCATTGAGTCGAAGTGAGCAAACAAGCAGGAAAGATGGAGCGAAGTGCGAAAAAGAAAGTCGTTGGACAAGGAGATCAGGGATGATAGATCAACAAGGAAGAAGGATCGTGGACAACTTAGTAAGCAGAGAAAGCCATCATCGGATACTTTGGAGCACTACGCAATGAAAAAGGAAAGACAGGCTGGCGAATTCCGGAGAAAGCGGGTCAAGTTGACCTAGGGTTTTGGTATCTAGGGTTTTAACACCTAGGTTTTGACCTAAGGCTATTGGTGAGGGATTGTAACGTATAAATAAAGATCAAGGGGACCTGGGTCGGGTTGTTGTTGTTGTTGGTCATTGAGTATTGGTATGATATTGTTTTTATAGTTCTGTTGTGGAGGGAGAAGATTGTATTACAAGATCTTCAGCTGTGTGTGAAGGTCAAATACTGCAGCTAGGTGCGCAACAAAGGAAGAGAAAGAGAGAGAAGAAAGAAGACCTGCTAGCTGAGAGTGTGTTGACGAGCGAAATTGTCCGTCCGTCAATTAAGAGAGTGGAACCGGTCCGGGGTTGTCTAAATAACCCAAGCCGTTTGGAATGAACCACCCTTACGAGTTTAACGGCTCTGTTGGCCGCTCTAAGGTCTTTTAAGAAAACCAAAGAGAAAACTAATCTAAACTAACTAATCTAACTAAAACAAATAAAACAAACCAAAACTAAATAAAACTAATAAAACAAACAAAAATTAACTAAAACAAACTAAAACTAATACACTAATCTAATTAAAACAAACTACTAAATTAAACTAAAACTAAATATAAACTATTCTAACTATTATATACAATCTACTAATTTCTATTATAATAACTCAAATCAACTATCTAATTACCAGCTACAATATTACTTATTCACAAATGTACACTATAAACAACCTACAGATTTAATTAAAACCTGCAAAACTCATGTGTTTTCTGCCCTAAGACAACCAGAGATCTTTTTGATTTTTTATATTTTATGAAAAAGAAATAATCATTACTGAAATTAAACAATCTAATATATTAAATCTAACTTAAACTAATATCTGAACTAACAAATGAAAAACTGACCTGGAAACGCTCCAAGTCTGCCTTGTGTATGATGACTTCAAAGCTGGTCGGAGGAAGGAAACTCACACCGGTTAGTCCATAAGCTTCTCGTAAACGATTGGCTGTGCTTCTCTTTGAGTTGTTAACAGGACAAACAAGACATAAAAGATCATAACAACTATATGATTACAAATCTCTGCAATAAGGGAAACCTGTTATGCAAAGACTTATATTTAACAATTCAATTCATGAAGAAGATAAACCTGTCATTCACAAACTGAATTCGACAATTATTATGTCTTTTATACACTTGGAAGAAACCATATATGAACTACAATGATTAAAATTATATCATTTGCATTTGATTTAGATAGCTAAAGTAGTCATAAACCAGATACAAATTGATATACACAACATGAAACAAAATGTTGATATAATGAGAAGCTAAAGCTGTGACAAAACACCAAATTCTGCTTCAGTCTGTATTAAATCTTCGTATCCTTGTTCTCCCATGAATGAGGATGATCATTATTACAAAAATGATCAGTATTTATAAGTCTCTTCACAAGGTAAAACCTCCTTGTGGATAATATCAAATTGTTTTACATAATCTGGGAGATATCCCAAAATCACCTAAACTAAGAAAATGAAATGCAAGTGAAATCTTTGGAACATCCCCTAACTGCTCATCATAGCCACTGCCATTTCGAATTGATCTGCAATAGACCAAAAATAACCAATTAGAAAGACATTTCATCAACAAAACAATAAAAATTTGATCTTACAGACTTAGCTACATAATCATCTGATTCTGTAGCTAGTCTAAAATAGCATACAAGACTAGATAGAAATCAAATCAAATCTTTTTAAAATAATTAAAACCAATTATCTTCAATTAAACATTAAAAACGAATCACTAATGGTTCAAGTAAATTTATCATTCACATTAAACAAAATCGAAAGGGATGAAATTGAAACAGGATAAGAATGCTCTGTTTTTTTAGTTGTTATACAATCGGGTCAAATAGTAACCAAACTGTTTCATATCCCATGAAATCAATGGTGAATCATATCGTATAAGATACGATGCAATCCAACACAATTATAATCGATTTGCTACGACTGTAACAATGTGCATAAGATTCATATTGTTTTAATCAAATGCCAATATAGAAAGGCTGTTACGATTACAGTCAAAATGAAACATGCATAACAACATAACCAAACTTTTCCACAGACTCCGATCGCTGAGCGTTACACAATCAACAGACATGATCACATAGCGATCGTAACCACCAACAACAGTGATAATCATAAACTGGGAAACAATGAAATCGAATCGTGACTGAGTCAAATATAGAAACAAATCGTAATCTTGGTCATAATCACTTTAGTTATCAAATCAAATTTAAACAATATATTTGTTGCAATATAAACCGAGCTGATAACACGGTCAAACAATGCGAATTGATTGGTTGGGTATAAAAGTTATGATTCGTATCTATTCACAATTTTGGTTATGTATTAACAGAATGGTATTTGAATTGTTCGAAAAAGACATGGAATATAAAATCATAACAGTTAACCATTACTGCCAACCATATCATATAAAATATAACCAATTCGAATTGAAACATTGACTGTGTTCGAAATTGAAATACCAGAAACAACTTATGTTTAGAAAATATATTAACAACTTCAATAAGCAACAGAGTATTCAGTTCAAGCCAAATCGAAACAATCAAATCCATACCACGATTAACCGAATCAAAGCCAAATCCAATCAAAACTAATCCGGGAAACGAAATTCGATTAATCAAAACAAAAATAGGCATATAGTGCATGCTTATGTGTCAAAACAAATCTACGCTGTAAACAGAGCTGATGAGTTTGTCATATAAACAGATGATAGTCATACCAGTGAGGCTGCTCGAGCTATGCCAATTTCGAATTGACGACCGTTGTAGCTGACTCCACGTTCTTAAACAAAATCGAACCTGTTGTTCGTTGTTTCTTATCAATGGCTATTGATTTAGCCCTTTGACCGGTGAGCCTTGCAACTTGATCCTCCAGAGCATGAATTATGGACTGTAGCATTGACACATCAGTGTAATACCTTTCTAACCACAAGCCACACTGATCACATGGTACAGCAGCTGGTTGAGATAGAGCAGGAGGGGGTTTTGATGAGTCACCAGGGGTTTCATGAGGCATTTTGATGCATGGATAATTAGGATCATTTCACAAGCAAGGTGGTAGGTTCTTCACAAAGTCGAATGAGGGTTTATTACACAGACCTTCCGAATAGGGATACTCACTTTCCAGGTAGCGTTCCACCTCCGAGTCGGAATCTTCACTCACCATGATAGGGTTAGGGTTGACAGGAAGTCTCAGTTTGTTTCTTGTCATGCGAGATATTAATTGGGCGTTCTTTTTACCTTTAGAATTCACAGTAGGTTTGGTTTTAGGCCTTTTAGCCACGGGTTTAACAGTTTCAACATCTTTGGTCATAGAATTGGGTAGGTCAATAGGTGAGTCGGGTAGGGGTTTAGGTAACAGAGCACTGTAAGGCACAGGGGGTACATTCTTGCTCTCTCTCACCATAGGTTTGTCAACCTGTGGTGGGTTTGAATCTTCAAAATTATTGCGAATAAGAAAATCATTCCAACAGTCTCGGCGTAACCCCAAATGACAAACCACAAGCATTTTAATTAACCCAAAGCGAAAAAGGTTGTTATCGGCCTGGTTCCGTTTGTATCTTTTAGACATTTTAAATAGACTCCTATGCAAGTAATAAGGCATATTAAGCTCATAGCCCATGAAAATCATAAGTAGCCGAAGGTGGTACAAGAAAACGAAACCATACCAGCCCTCGCAGGTAATAAACTGCTTGGTTATCATCAGCAAGTCGTGCCAACGTTGCTTGAGCATATTCGCGGGCAAACCTTTGTCACAGGAGCTCACCCTTCGTGACTGGAAGAGCAATGTCCACGGGACATCTTCCACTTTGCAATTTTTTGACCATTTCTGTCTAGTAGCAGGCAGACCGGTAGCTAAACTGAGAAATTGCTCGTCAATTTCCAACTGGACATCCCCAACCTTGGCTCGGCAGCCATCACAGGTTAATGTGAATTGCTGAGCCACGCAAGGGTTAAAACCATCAAACTTTTGTATGAACAGGAGCCATCCAAATTCCTGAAGTTCACTGTAAGCACTGTCGAACATCAACAACGCCTGGCTACCCGGGGCCATGGTGCGAGCGCATGGTGGGGTTTGGATAAACAACAACACAGGAGCAAAATCGTTTGGGCTAACAGCTGAGAACGATGAAAGGGGAGGCAAATTAATGTGCACGTGCGAGGGTGGTGGGATAGTTCACTGCCATGCAAAACAGTAATGGCCAAGTACAAAGTTGTTCAATCAATCATGACATCGTTCAAACCATAATATTCGGCCAACCGAATGAATCAAACGGTGGATATAATATACCAATGCGCCAATGCATTGTTTGAAACCATGCACGTTCAATATAAAACCAAACCCAAAGTTAAATATGTTTATGTTGCATAATTCAAACCATTGTCATTCAACATTAAATCAAAACCCAAATGTTTAACCAACGCGCCATGTGTAAATAAACATTGTAACCAATGATTTTATAAAATTGACAAGCCAAGAGCTTATAATAATAGGGATCACACTATATAAAACAAAATCAGCCATGACCCCTATAGAATCAAATATAACCCATAGGTTTACATGCTCAATGCCTTATCAATCAAATAAAGATCAAGTTGCGCAATCAAAGTAAGAGTAGGCAAATGGACATAGTTCAAAAAAAATTTGTTCCTGCCACTTAATAATAAACCAAGGGTAAGTACCAATCAGAATATCAATGAGAAGATCGTGGCAGTTCAAATAATGATGGAGGAGTATTCACACTTTCAGTCGTGAAAACTAAATTGAAACCAATTTGGAAATGCCGCATGAAATGAAAATATTGTCTATTTGCAAAATGCGACGTCAATTTGAAGTTCAGAAGATGTAGGTGTAGGCAGCTTATAGGGCAATAGAAAAAATTGTATTGGCTGCCAACAATGGCGACACACTGGTAGAAGCAATTATCTCTGTCAAAAGAAATGAATTTAGATTAGAACAAGAAAGAAAATTTCAACTCAAAACAACAACCAGAAAATTGTACAAACATCATCATTCACCATCTTTTCCAGCGATGTCTTAAAAGCTGAAAACTAATAACAGTCTTAAGATCCACAAGTTATGATATTAATGATAAAATCTTCAATACTATTGGCATGGCCACTGCTGCCAGCAGGCGTCCATAGCCTCGATAGGGTTGCCATTTACCCCACTCGGAAATCCGTATCCTGTCAAGAAGTTCTAGATCAGAGTAAAGGACATTAAAGAGGGTTCTCATAACTTTTACAGATTTTCGTGTACTCGACATTGCTTCGCTACCAGCAGGCCTGTTCAGTACTCCGGTGAAGTTGTCTTGGCGCCATGCTTGCATTTACCCGCTGCCAGCGGACCTGTTCAGTATCCCGACGGGTTTACGAGCACTTCCCACAACTCTTATTAACATTTTTATTTTGTTTTTCTTTTATGGATAGCTGAGCGGGGTGATGCTGAAAAATCTTGATATTTTATCATTTTTTCAGACCTCATCAGAATTTTTTGATACTGTCCTTTATCCAGCTCCATAAATGTTTTATTTCTAAAACAACTTACCATGACAGGGAGACATCTTTTTGAGTCATTCCTTTACGGAAAAGGGACAACGTAAAAAGATAATAGATGATCATGACAAACTTTTCTCAGAGATTGAAATTAGTAAACTTCTTTCAAACAACAAAATTTTCCAACATAAATATCATTTTTAGAAATATATCACTGATGTCCATACAATCTTTCAGAAGTTATTTCAGCGAAGAAATTTTCCCATGGTCTTAATCTGAATTGCTCAGTGCACAGGTATGCATATCTTTCAAACAACACCAAAAATTAATCAATCCAAATCAAAATCAAAACAGGAAGAAAACAAAAAGATGCAAACCAAAGAAATATTTACATAATATACAAGGGTAGTAATCAAACAAAGTATCTTTTCAGGGCTTGGCCATTCACCGGATAGGTGTCAAGCTGCCCTTCAAGATTTTGCAATCGAAAGGAACTAGGACCCAACTTTTCAGCAATAAAAAATGGCCCAAGCCACAAATTTTGAAACTTGGTGTGCTCACCCTTTCCTTCGTGTGGTTTGTCCCACTTTAAGACGAGATCGCCTACTTCAAAATTCCTATCAGAAGCAGAATTAGAATCGAACCAGCTTTTAATCAGTTGTTGATGTTGATCTAGTTTACGCTTAGCTTGGGCTCTTACTTCTTCTAACTTCATCAAAGCGTTAATACATCTTTCTAAAGGGGGACAATCTTCTTCTTGAACTTTGTGTGACAATTGAAGCGAAGGAAGAAGAATGTGAGGTGGCAGAATGGCTTCTCTGCCATAAACAAGAAAAAAGAGGGAGTTACCTATAACAACTTTGGGTGTTACCCTATCATCCCACAGTGCATTTAGCAGTGCATTGTGCCAGTTCTTGTGATTTTCAGCCACGGTTCTCTTGATAATTTTGATCAAGTTCTTGTTTGTCGATTCTGCTAAGCCGTTGCCCTGTGGGTAGTAACTAGAAGAATACTTTAGTTTTATTCCTTTCTCCAAAGCGAACTCACTCATCTCTAGAGAAGAAAAGTATGAAGCGTTATCAAAGACTAGACAATTAGGGATACCGAAACGAGTGATGATATTCGAGTTTAGAAAAGTGATCACCTGACTTGTGTTAACAGTTCTTAGCGCGGCGGCTTCGGACCATTGAGTAAAATAATCAGTGGCTATCACAATATACTTGTGTTGTTGTGAGGATGGAGGTTTAATAGGACCTATGATATCAAGGCCCCATTGCTGGAAAGGAGAATCGACTGAAACGGGTTGCAAGGGGAAGGCTGGTTTTTGCAATCGCCCTGATGCTTTTTGACAAATGATACATTTACGACACAAGGCATGGGCGTCCCTAAAAAGTGTGGGCCAGTAATAACCATCTCTTAAAAACTTATGAGCAGTGGTGTCGCCACCGAAGTGACCACCAGCTTCTCCTGCATGAAACTCAAGCAAGACTTTCTCTGCTTCGTCCTTTTCAAGACAACGCATCAATACTCCGTCGAAATTCTGACGAAACAGTATACCGTTAACTAGATGAAAGGAGACGGACTTTAGTATCAACACTCTTATTTTGGCCGGGTCAAGGTGACGGGGTATTGATCCATGTTCAAGACAAAATCTAATATCGTCGTACCAAGGACTTACGAGGTTTTGTGCACAACAAATCAAACTCTGATCGCGTTGTTCTAGGTTTGACGTATCACTATCTTCTTGTTGTTTAGTTTCTGAATCAACTACCAACTTACACAACCCTTGGCCTCTCACGATCTGTGCTGGAGTGATTTCTAAGTCATACTCCTGCAAGGAGGTGACCCAGTTGGCTCTTTTTTCTCCTAACTTCTTTTGCACTAACAAGTTCCTTACAACAGGGTAGGGGACAATGACCTTCGTCCTTGACTTCAAAAGATATGACCGGAAATGTTTAACTGCCTTGAAGATAGCGTAGGCTTGCCGATTGTCCGCTGGGTAGTTAAGTTCAACGCCTTTGAAAGCAGAGCTCATAAAGGCGATGGGTACTTCATTGTTCTCGGAATTCTTCTGAGTTAGGACTGCGACATAGGAACGATCAGAGGCAAAAGTATAGAGTGTAAAGTCTTGAGAGAAATCAGGGCTCATGTGAGACGGAGCGTCTATTATGGCCTTCTTTATAGCATTGAAATCTTGGTTTTCTGTAGGTCCCCAACGATATTGGGTGTCTTTCTTAATCAGGTTCTAAAGAGGCCTGACCATTTCGGAGAAATTGGGAACAAATCTTCTCACGAAATTAATCTGGCCTGGAAAGACTGCATGGATTTTTTGGAGGTAGGTGGGGGAAGTTTAGCGATGACTTGGGTCCTCTCGGGGTCAATAATCATTCCATCACTTGACACAATGAATCCTAGTAATTTACCCTGTTCTACTGCAAATATGGACTTCTTGGGGTTCAAGGAGATGCTGTATTTACGACATTGTAGCAGAACGACTCATAAGTGAGCTAGATGATCGTCTTTGTTTTTAGAATAAACGGTCACATAATCTAAGTATACTACTATGGAGTGATTGATTAAGCCTCTGAAAGAAATTTCCATTGCTCTTTGAAAGGTAGCACTAGCATTAATCAATCCAAAGGGCATTTTGCGATAAGCATAAGTGCCCCACGGGGTACGGAAGGTAGTTTTTAATTGGTCTGGCGGAGACATCAAGACTTGGTTGTATCCAGAGAAACCATCTAGTAAAGATAGCCTCTCGGAACCAAATACTTGTTGAAGGATTTGTTCCATGGGAGGGACAGGATAATTATCTTTGTCAGACGCTTTGTTGAGGTTTCGAAAATCAACACAAAGTCGAATTTCCCCATTTTTCTTCCGCACTGGGACGAGGTTGGATACCCATTGAGTGTCTAACAAGAAAAATTATTTTAGCACTCAGGAGTTTATTCAATTCTTTTTGTACGGTCGGTTCTAGTTTAGGATGCATTTTCCTCAGTTTCTGTTGGAAGGGTAAGGTTTGGGGCTTCATTGGGATGACATGCTGTATAATATTAGGATCGAACGTTTTAAGATCATCGTAAGTCCATGCAAAGACGTCCTTGAATTCTTTAAATAATTTAACAAAAGTAGCTTTTTCTTATCTARAACATCCCAAGCCTAGATTGATACACTGAAGATTTTCACTAGTCCCTAAATTGACTTTTTCATAAGACAATGAGGAACTGTTGGTTTTGCAATTGACCGTCTTTTTAAATTTATCTTCAAAATCATAAAACTTTTCTAATCTAACAACAGATTTGGGTATGAAATTTACCATGTCTGATAGAGCTTCAGGATATTTTGGATTAGGTATTACCGTAAAGTCGTGCAAATTGTCGTCGTGCGTTTGTTCATCTATCACAGCACCTTGGAAGGTTTCTTCCATGTGCAGAAATTTAGTGATCTGTTGATCATCATCAAATACTCTCCAGTTTTTGATATTGTCAGGAACAGATGGTCGAAACAATAGGTCCACGGAGAATGCATTCGAGGATAAGCCTTCTGTAGGAAGAAGTTTAGAGGCAACATTAGCTAGTAGATCTTCTTCAACATTATTTAATCTAGGAATGTAATTTATATTAAAAGCAGAAAATTTGTTCATTAAACTCCATACCTCGGACTGATAACATTTGAGATGCGGGGAAAGACAGTGTATAGAATATCTTACCTGCCTAACCACTATCTCAAAGTCACCGAATACAACCAGATTTTGAATGTGCATGTCTAAGGCTTTTCTGAGACCTTGTAATAAAGCCTCATATTCTGCAGTATTGTTAGTACATTCAAATTCTAGCCTACAAGCCAATAATGTTTTGTTACCTTCCGGATCGATAATGATGCAGCCAACACCAGCTCCTTCTTTAGACTTGGAACCGTCAAAGTATAGAGACCAAATTTGATTTCCATCCGGCTCATGGGACTGTTGCATAGAAGTTGTTGGTTGCATTCATGCTATGATCTCAGACTGCTGTTGTGGATTGTTGATAGGTGAAACTTCAGCCATGAAATTTCCGAAGAAGGTATACATTCCTTGGACTTCAGGTGAACCAGGAGGAGGTGTGTATGGTTCATTAGGGTCATTCAAGTCTGTTACCGTGAACTTGAGGTAACGCTCATGATTCACCCTGATCTTGTTGGGCTTACCATTTTCTGGAAGCCATAAGTGAGACCAGTCTATCACGAAGTAACCATGTAACTGCTCCGACCAGTCCCTGCTCAAAAACAGACCATACACTTCCGGAATATCCACCACAATTATATCAATAACCTGATGAACTTTTGGGTTAGACGATAATCTAATCAATACATTTTTTAGTTCACCTATAAATTTAACATCTGTTCGATCAAGTTGTATGATTTTCAAAGAAGATGGTTCTACTTCGGCATTAATCTTTTGGCAGACAGACCAGGGCATCACATTTGACGATGCTCCTGAGTCAACCATACAATTATGCACATTTCTGTTGAAGATTTCGAAAGTTAAAAGAAAATGAGGTACATTCTTGCGAGTATTTAGAATTGTAGCTTGTGGTTTATTACTCGCGGTTTCTAATGCTACTTTATCCACATTATTTACATCATTTACATCATTTACAGGTGGTACAGGAAGGCTTCCTTTATCTTGAGGATCATGATTATTTTTTGTGGAAGTCTTCTGCGGAGCTTTTCTTTGTACAACCTTATTACCATTTGAATTTCTATTCTTGCCATTGTCTAAAATATTTTGCAACATCTTCTGTAACAAAAATGGAAATTTCAACAACTCATAAATAGAAATGTTAGCCCGTAATTTTTTAAGATCTTCAACAACATCATAATCCAATTTCAGGCCAGCATTACTTTTTTTAGTTTCTACTGATTTAGATGGATTTGGAGGTAGAGTTGTAGTGTTCTCGGTAGGAGGTTTGTTTGTTGTCTTACTCCTAGTGTTGTAAGGGTGAACAGTCTTGAAGTTAGCTTGGAATATACTATCCGAGAAGTGTCCAAAGATGTTTGGAGAAGACTCTTCTTCTTGAGTTGTTTCCTGTTCGACTTCCTCTTGAGGGATTTCAGGGGGCATCAAGTCATCTTGGGCTCCTAGAATTGTCTGGAGAGCGTATTGCAAACTTTCTAGGTTCAAGCCTTCAGGGTTCGGATTAGGCCGGTTGGTTGGAAAAGTCTTTCGGAAAGGAGGTTTGTAGGGTCCTTTACTCGAAGAGGCTTCCTCAGTTGACCTTTTTAAATCTATAACTTGATTAGACAATTTTTGTACAACTTTGGTTAAATTTTTCAAATCAGAGTTTTCAGGCTGTGTTTTGTTTTGTGTAGGTCTAGTGAGAATTTCAATCTTCTTTTTGGAAGAAGGAATAGTCTCAGTTTCGTTGCTAGAAGAGTCCTTAAGACTAAGTATGTCTTTTTCAATATGAGTAGCCTCTTCAAAGGATTCTAACAACGTGGTTTTTTTGGATCGTTTAACCCAAATAACTATACTTTGATGTAGAGCTTTAGTGTAGTAAGCTATTACAAGACTCTCAGCAGGCATAGAATCTGCAGGGATTCGATTTTTAAGCGTTAGGAATCTTTGATTAAAATCTATAACTTTTTCTTTTGAGTTCATTTTTAAGCTTGAAAGATCCATGACCAAGACTTCAAGAGGTTTTCCATCTCCGATTTTTTCCAAAAAGCATGACTCAAACTTTTCCTAAGACACTATGGTATGGGGTTGTTGGGCAAAGTACCAAGTGGACGCATTACCCTCAAAGGTGTAAGGGAAAAACCTACAGACAACGTATTCATGTTCAACATTACGGAGTCTGATGGATAACATAAATTTTTTGATATGATCTTCGGCTATCTGTTTTGAATCGGGATCAAACTTAGGAAGCCATTTCTCCGGGTTCTTGGGTAAAGGGTGTTGGGCTCCAGGTATAGCTACAACATCCTGGTCCAACCAAGGTCTAGCAGGGTTGTTCTGATTTTCCATAGGGGAAGTGGGTGTGGAAGGCTGATAAGGTGGATTGCCTTTGTCAGAAGAGGAATCTCCCCCAGAAGAGGAAGGAGATGAGGGAGGTGGTGAAGGAGGTATCCCAGATCCTCCTGCAGTAGGATTTAAGTTTGGATCTGGAGAATTCACAGCGAGGTCAATGTCACCTAACTGTTCTCTAATATCAGAGAAGTCTAAAGGTTGACCCCACGGGAGGTTTGGTTGCCTGAGACTGGCTAAGACACTGTGTGTTTTAATAAGAGATTGACGAACGATCTCTTGGAAATCACCACCTGTAGGATTAGGGGTTGCTGGCTCAACTGTGATATGCGGATCTTCGGTTGAAGTAATTGTTGTTTGAGGGGGGATATTATCTTGTGAACAGATTCTAGTCATTATAGGTGTGCGATTAGGTGGGGGAGGAGTCTTCCGACCGCCTCGTGCCATTAATTAAGTTCTGGCCCTCCCTCTAGCGCCATTTGTTGACGGGCAAAATTGTTCGTCCGTCAATTAAGAGAGTGGAACCGGTCCGGGGTTGTCTAAATAACCCAAGTCGTTTGGAATGAACCACCCTGGCGAGTTTAACGGCTCCGTTGGCCGCTCTAAGGTCTTTTAAGAAAACCAAAGAGAAAACTAATCTAAACTAACTAATCTAACTAAAACAAATAAAACAAACCAAAACAAAATAAAACTAATAAAACAAACTAAAATTAACTAAAACTAATACATTAATCTAATTAAAACAAACTACTAAATTAAACTAAAACTAAATATAAACTATTCTAACTATTATATACAATCTACTAATTTCTATTATAATAACTCAAATCAACTATCTAATTACCAGCTACAATATTACTTATTCACAAATGTACACTATAAACAACCTACAGATTTAATTAAAACCTGCAAAACTCATGTGTTTTCTGCCCTAAGACAACCAGAGATCTTTTTGATTTTTTATATTTTATGAAAAAGAAATAATCATTACTTAAATTAAACAATCTAATATATTAAATCTAACTTAAACTAATATCTGAACTAACAAATGAAAAAATGACCTGGAAACGCTCCAAGTCTGCCCTGTGTATGATGACTTCAAAGCTGGTCGGAGGAAGGAAACTCACACCGGTTAGTCCATAAGCTTCTCGTAAATGATTGGTTGTGCTGCTCTTTGAGTTGTTAACAGGAAAAACAAGACATAAAAGATCATAACAACTATATGATTACAAATCTCTGCAATAAGGGAAACCTGTTATGCAAAGACTTATATTTAACAATTCAATTCATGAAGAAGATAAACCTGTCATTCACAAACTGAATTTGACAATTATTATGTCTTTTATACACTTGGAAGGAACCAGATATGAATTACAATGATTAAAATTATATCATTTGCATTTGATTTATATAGCTAAAGTAGTCATAAACCAGATACAAATTGATATACACAACATGAAACAAAATGTTGATATAATGAGAAGCTAAAGCTGTGACAAAACACCAAATTCTGCTTCAGTCTGTATTAAATCTTCATATCCTTGTTCTCCCACGAATGAGGATGATCATTATTACAAAAATGATAAGTATTTATAAGTCTCTTCACAAGGTAAAACCTCCTTGTGGATAATATCAAATTGTTTTACATAATCTGGGAGATATCCCAAAATCACCTAAACTAAGAAAATGAAATGCAAGTGAAATATTTGAAACATCCCCTAATTGCTCATCATAGCCACTTCCATTTCGAATTGATCTGCAATAGAACAAAAATAACCAATTAGAAAGACATTTCATCAACAAAATAATAAAAATTTGATCTTACAGACTTAGCTACAGAATCATCTGATTCTGTAGCTAGTCTAAAATAACATACAAGACTAGATAGAAATCAAATCAAATATTTTTAAAATAATTAAAACCAGTTATCTTCAATTAAACATTAAAAACGAATCACTAATGGTTCAAGTAAATTTATCATTCAAATTAAACAAAATCGAAAGGGATGAAATAAAAACAGGATAAGAATGCTCTATTTTTTTAGTTGCTATACAATCGGGTCAAATAGTAACCAAATTGTTTCATATCCCATGAAATCAATGGTGAATCATATCGTATAAGATACGATGCAATCCAACACAATCATAATCGATTTGTTACGGCTGTAACAATGTGCATAAGATTCATATTGTTTTAATCAAATGCCAATATAGAAAGGCTGTTACGATTACAATCAAAATGAAACATGCATAACAACATCAACCAAACTTTTCCACAGACTCCGATCGCTGAGCGTTACACAATCAACAGACATGATCACATAGTGATTGCAACCACCAACAACAGTGATAATCATAAACTGGGCAACAATCAAATCAAATCGTGACTGAGTCAAATATAGAAACAAATCGTAATCCTGGTCATAATCACTTTAGTTATCAAATCAAATTTAAACAATATATTTGTTGCAATATAAACCGAGCTGATAACACGGTCAAACAATGCGAATCGATTGGTTGGGTATAACAGTTATGATTCGTATCTATTTGCAATTTTGGTTATGTATTAACAGAATGGTATTCAAATTGTTTGAAAAAGACATGGAATATAAAATCATAACAGTTAACCATTACTGCCAACCATATCATATAGAATATAACCAATTCGAATTGAAACATTGACTGTGTTCGAAATTGAAATACCAGAAACAACTTATGTTTAGAAAATATATTAACAACTTCAATAAGAAACAGAGTATTCAGTTCAAGCCAAATCAAAACAATCAAATCCATACCACGATTAACCGAATCAAAGCCAAATCCAATCAAAACTAATCCGGGAAACGAAATTTGATTAATCAAAACAAAAATAGGCATATAGTGCATGCTTATGTGTCAAAGCAAATCCACGCTGTAAATAGAGCTTATGAGTTTGTCATATAAATAGGTGATAGTCATACCAGTGAGGCTGCTCGGGCTATGCTAATTTTGAATTGACGACCGTTGTAGCTGACTCCACGTTCTTAAACAAAATTGAACCTGTTGTTCGCTGTTTCTTATCAGTGGCTGTCGATTTATCCCTTTGACTGGTGAGCCTTGCAACTTGATCCTCCAGAGCATGAATTCTGGACTGTAGCATTGGCACATCAGTGTAATACCTTTCTAACCACGAGCCACACTGATCACATGGTAGAGCAGCTGGTTGAGATAGAGAAGGAGGGGGTTTTGATGAGTCACCAGCGGTTTCATGAGGCATTTTGATGCCTGGATAATTAGGATCATTTCGCAAGCAAGGTGGTAGGTTCTTCACAAAGTCGTATGAGGGTTTATTACACAGACCTTTTGAATAGGGATACTCACTTGCCAGGTAGCATTCCACCTCCGAGTCAGAATCTTCACTCACCATGATAGGGTCAGGGTTGACTAGAAGTCTCGGTTTGTTTCTTTATATGCGAGAGATTAAGCGGGTGTTCTTTTTACCTTTAGAATTTGCAGTAGGTTTGGTTTTAGGCCTTTTAGTCACGGGTTTAACAGTTTCGACATCTTTGGTCATAGAATTGGCTAGGTCAATAGGTGAGTCGGGTAGGGGTTTAGGTAACAGAGCACTGTAAGGCACAGGGGGTACATTCTTGCTCTCACTCACCACAGGTTTTTCAGCCTATGGTGGGTTTGAATCTTCAAAATTATTGCGAATAAGAAAATCATTCCAACAGTCTCGGCGTAACCCCAAATGAAAAACCACAAGCATTTTAATTAACCCAAAGTGAAAAAGGTTGTTATCGGCCTGGTTCCATTTGTATCTTTTAGAAATTTTAAACAGACTCCTATGCAAGTAATAAGGCATATTAAGCTCATAGCCCATAAAAACCATAAGCATCCGAAGGTGGTACAAGAAAACGAAACCATACCGGCCCTCGCAGGTAATAAACTGCTTGGTTATCATCAGCAAGTCATGCCAACATTGCTTGAGCATATTCGCGGGCAAACCTTTGTCACAGGAGCTCACCCTTCGTGACTGGAAGAGCAATGTCCACGGGACATCTTCCACTTTGCAATTTTTTGACCATTTCTGTCTAGTAGCAGGCAGACCGATAGCTAAACTGAGAAATTGCTCGTCAATTTCCAACTGGACATCCCCAACCTTGGCTCGACAACCATCAAAGGTTAATGCGAATTGCCGAGCCACGCAAGGGTTAAAACCATCAAACTTCTGTATGAACGGGAGCCATCCAAATTCCTGAAGGTCACTGTAAGCACTGTCAAACATCAATAACGCCTAGCTACCATTGGGTTCAGCCCTTACGATCAGTTCCATGGTGCGGGCGCATGGTGGGGTTTGGATAAACAACAACACAGGAGCAAAATCGTTTGGGCTAACAGCTGAGAACGATGAAAGGGGAGGCAAATTCATGTGCGTGTGTGAGGGTGGTGGGATAGTTCACCGCCATGCAAAATAGTAATGACCAAGTACAAAGCTGTTCAATCAATCATGACATCGTTCTAACCATAATATTCGGCCAACCCAATGAATCAAACGGTGTATATAATATACCAATGCGCCAATGCATTGTTTGAAACCATGCACGTTCAATATAAAACCAAACCCAAAGTTAAACATGTGCCTGTTGCATAATTCAAACCATTGTCATTCAACATTAAATCAAAACCCAAATGTTTAACCAACGTGCCATGTGTAAATAAACATTGTAACCAATGATTTTATAAAATCGACAAGCCAAGAGCTTATAATAATAGGGATCACACTATATAAAACAAAATCAACCATGACCCCTATAGAATCAAATATAACCCATAGGTTTACATGCTCAATGCCTTATCAATCAAATAAAGATCAAGTTGCGCAATCAAAGTAAGAGTAGGCAAATGGACATAGTTCGAAAAAAATTCGTTCCAGCCACTTAATAATAAACCAAGGGTAAGTACCAATCAAAATATCAATGAGAAGATCATGGTAGTTCAAATAATGATGGAGGAGTTTTCACGCTTTCAGTCATGAAAACTAAATTGAAACCAATTTGCAAATGCCGCATGAAATGAAAATATCGTCTATTTGCAAAATGCGACGTCAATTTGAAGTTCAGAAGACGTAGGTGTAGGCATCTTATAGGGGAATAGAAAAAATTGTATTGGCTGCCAACAGAGTGCAGATAAGAATTGTATGCTTTAACTTAATAAATCATAAGCATAGTTATGTGGACGTAACCCTAGAGAGAGAGTGAACCACGTATATTTTGTGTCGTATGTGTGATTAATGCCTGGATCTTTGTCATTGTTATATTGATATTTGCAGTCTTATGTTAGATCAGATCTATAGCTGCGCAGGATAGACCTAGATGATAAGTGATATATGAATATTGTATTTTTTTTGTGATAGATCCACTTGATATTCCCCTGGTTGTAGACATTTATGTCCTACAATCCCCCTCTTAGCTGCTTCGGGTGAGATTGCATCTACTTCACAGGTGCTATCGAAAAGAGTAGTAGCTAGGGATTGTTGGTGCACTCTTAGAGTGAACCTCGGGTCTGCCTCTGTGCCAACAAATGGTTCTGTTGCACGGATTTTCAGGATACCATCATATCCGCATTGCCAAGGAGGACCGTCATAAGACTACATTTGCCAAAAAGTGGAGATCCTACTAATATACAATAATGCCATTTGGATTGAAGAATTCCCCAACCATCTTTTCCAGGGTGGTGGTCGAACCGTTCAAAGAATTTTTGCATAAATATTTAGAAGCATACTTTGATGACTGGACTGTTTCTAGTTTGTTGAAAAATCATATTGAATGTCTAAGGCTAATGCTGGACAAATGTAGGCAGTGTCAAGTTTCTTTGAATCTGAAGAAATGCATCTTCTTCTCACCATTTTGAGTGCTATTAGGTCATATTGTATGAAAGAAAGGATTGCTGGCTGACCCATCTAAAATTTCAATTATAGTTGATTTTCCACCCCCCACTTTAGTCAAACAACTGAGCACTACACTAAGCCATACTGGATATTACAGGAAATTTATCAAAGGATATGTCCAAATTACAACACCATAAGGAGAAGCTATTGAAGAAGGACTGCCAGTATGAGTGGACAGATAAATGTTAGCATATCTTCAACAAACTGAAACAGAAGATGGTCACAACGCCCATTCTTGTTTTTCCAGATTGGAGCAAAGAATTCCATGTGCATGTCGATACATATTCTATTGCATTAGGAGCAATACTGGCACAACCTGGAGAAGGGGACATTGACCATCCATTATCATTTTCCAGCAGGAATATATCCACAGCTGAGCTTAATTACACCACTACAGAGAGACAGGGAATAGCCATGGTGTATGCACTGCAAAAATTCCGCCACTACTTGTTGGGAGTGTTACACATCAAAATTACTCAACTGGATAAGTGTCGCATATTCCTCTCATTTTTCGTAAGTGTTGCATCTTCCTTACAACTTTCGCAAGTGTTGCAAGTTGTTCAAAAGTGTCACAAACATTGTTCAAGCATACTTCCATGCCAACGACACTAAGGAGGCACTTAAAACATCTCATGTACTTGATTTGGAGAAGGAGAACTGGTTAACTGAAGTCAAGGGACTCTTGACACCTAAAAAGAGCTCTGAATCAAAGGTTTTGAGGGTGAGCGCTCCCCTATATCAGCCTTAGGAGTGTTGGCACCCCCCTACAAGGCTTCAGGGAGCGTTATAACGCTCTCCTTCCCTTCTGAAGGAGTGCTACTCACTTTTGGAGGGATGGCGCTCCCCTTAAGCTTCTCAGGGAGTGCTACAATGCTATGATACCCCTTTTGCAAGAGCGTTACCTAATCTGAGGCATTAGTTGGCCCGTTGAGGAGAATAAGGAGAGGATCTTTCGAGATTAGAAGGTAGTTGCATCCGAATTCTTGGTTTCATCAGGAGATCCCTGATCTAAGGAGGAGGTTCCCCAACTTGTTCTAGAGATAATTCAAGAGGTTAAGCTCCTCTTAACCTATATAAGCAAGCTCTATGATGGTGAAAAGAAGGAAGGATTGCTAGCATGAAACCTATGATCTCATGGGAAACACACAGTCAGCCAAAGGAGGGTGATCAGTGAAGCTGCTGTTATCTAGGTTGTGGATCTTTCGAGCAAGGGTCAAACGAAGAGGACTCGACGAAGCTGTCACATTCACATCTATGATTGTAAGCACTGCTGTCGTTATTCTCATTAATATGACACGCTTGGCCTGTTTCTTTCTAGTTTGTGTCTAATGTTGCATGAACTTATCATTGATAGATAGATATGTTTTCAAGCTAACATCAATAGAGTAGGAAGTGGTTGTATCTTGTTTGTCTACAGGACTCAGCGAAGGGAAAAGCATCGGAGCACAACTCGGAGCGTGCAGGGACAAACGTCGATAAAGAGGTACTTATGTTCTCCTTCCTTCTCATGTGTTAGTTTAGATAGATTTGAAAGGAATTCAATGTCCACATTAATCATTTTCTTTCTTAGAGTTAGGGTCAAGCTCTTAGAGGCGATCTACCTGTCCGTAGGGAGATTTTCCTACAACAGAAACTGGCGACTCCGCTGGGGAGATAGCCTCAAATCGAAATTTCTTATTTTGATTTCTCCTAATTGAACTTGTTCTAACCCTTGATTGTTTCAGACCTGGTTCACTCCTCTTTTGATTGGTTTCATGATCTGATTGGCTCCCTACCCCATCATACTCAGCATAGTTGTCGAGTTTGAATTGCAATTTTTGGAATTTTTTGACATTTTTGGGAATTTTTTGAACCTGGCGCCCCTGTCCTTGTGTTAACAGAGCGCCAACGCTCCCCCATAGCCTTACAAAGAGCGCTATAATTCTCCTTGCCTTTGGAAACAGAGCACTAGCCCTCTTTTGGCCAAAAACCTTCCAGAATTTCCTTTTTCAGGGTTTTTCTCTGTGCCTCTCTTACTGGGTCACCTAGTGAGTCAATCCTTCTTCTTTCCAGCTTGGATATCTGTCTTTTGCTTGAAGAACAAACATCTTATTGTTTGGATTTTGTAACCTTCTTCACTATTGTTGCTGAGTTTTTCTGTTATTTGGAATTTGAAACCCATGCATCGTCTTTCTCTCCTCATCAACTGAACGAAAAACCCTGGTGAAGGTCATCAAAGGCCTACGGATGCTTTCATTTTGATTTTAGTTAAAGATCATTGTTCTTCGACTTTTTCTTTTGGGTTTGAAGTTTGATTTCTCTTTGATTGCTTCTTTTCTTTCGCTTTTTCATTTTGATTACGACGAGAGGGTGTATTGTTTGTATGATTCTTGCTTGTATTGGTCTGATTTTCGTTCATCCAAAAAGATAATTAGTAGGACGAGCCTTGTTTTGAATTAATCATTATTCATATGCAAACAATACAAAGTGTATTCATAATTGATTGTGCATATTAGGTTGCATTTCTGAAATGTTGTAGCATCATATTGGATTTGATTGAGAAAAATTGATTGAGGGCATTCCTTATCAAGTGTTTGATAGTGAAAATGACTCTTCCTCTTTCCCTTAAATAGATATTCATCGAAAAGAAACTATTGCTTATCATATTTCATGCATATTTTTGGGAATTGAGTCATCATTCCATCAGTTTCACTTTCGTACACCCTCTGAGTAAACAACAACCATTAAAATCAATGCTTAACTAAAATTTATCAGACTTTTTACATCTTTGTTAGCAAACCTACATTAGTTTAAGGTGTAGGGATTTGGAATAGGTTGAAAGGATAACTTTCCAATGTTATCAAACAAACTTAGTATCTTGCGGTAGGGAGAGTCAAATCCAATTATCGTATAAGTTTTCCTGGGATCCCCCTCTCACACAGGGGTTACGCACGAGGTCGCATTCGGGTGAGCTACAGGGACTAAACCTCCGTGGTTCAACTGTTTGTGGTGGTCAGATCGTATTATGGGGATCGCTTAAAGGTAAATCCACAATTACTGCGTGGAATCCTTTTAGTTTATTTCGGGCTCGATACCTTGCCCGTACGTTCGGATCGGACTGTCGACTGTTCTCGCCCAGGGGCTGACTGCGAATTGGTAACCTTAGTGGCCATAATATTTAGGGTCTCACACAAGGTGACGGTGAAGGGAAGTCTCACTGTACCTGGAACAGACGTTGGTCAAAATCACTCGAGCTCCTTGGAGGGTAAATCCATAATTACTGCATGGAATCTTGCACCAAGGCGTAAGTCCGTTAAGCAGGTCACCAACGTAACTGATCCACCTGCTCTACCCCCGTCCCTTCCTATTTTGATCTCGCGATGTTGGATTTCATCACCAACTAGTGGTTTCATCGTAGGAAGGTTTGTTTGATTGACTGCTTCTTAGATTCGTAGCGTGTGTTGTTTGTTTTACTTAGTGGACCTTAGGTCGATTCAGTGATAATGGCATCGAATCCTGGGAGTACCAATGGGGGAACCCCTTCTTCTAGGGAACCTTATACCTTTCCTTCATTTCGAAACTTTGGTCCTCCATATGTTGCCACACTGAGTCTTCTAGGACTCACTATTGGATTACCAGTTTGGTTGTTCCCCACTCTAGTGATCCCAAATCCTCCCAATGTTTCAGTTGCACCTAATACTTTGGATGTCAATACACCACCCACACATCAACCTCATGTCGAATTTTCACCTTCTTCACCCATCAAGTCTCCTTCCATTTCTCCTTCTTCGCCTAGTGAAAGATCTAAAGCAAGTAGCCAGGTTGATCAGAAGAAGAAGAAACAAAAAGAGAAGAAGAAGAAGAGCCCGAAAAGGAACAAGACCCCAACAACATCAGATGTTAGCTCTAAGAAACCAGTTGTTGTTAATAGTACTGGGAGTGTTGATGAGATCAACAAGATTAAAAGGAAGAATCCAAAACCCAAATTCCCTTGCATCCTTTGTAAGGGTGACCACTTTCTGATGGATTGTCCCAGTCTTTCCTAGGTCTTAGAAATGTGGTCCTCCACATCATCGGCCTCTTTCAGTCATGTTGATGATACCCCCTCAACTAGTGATGTTCAGGTTGGTAAGAAGAAGAAAACTATCAAGTTCCCTTGCATGTTATGTAAAGGTAATCATTACTCTCACCTTTGTTCTCGTATGGACGAGGCTTCTTCTCTTTTGGAAAAAATTCAACTTCCAAAAGGTTATCGTAAGCTTTCCCCCAACCCATCGTTAGTTGATGGACTGGTCAATCCAGTTCCATCCTCGGTCAGTCCGGTTGATCAGGTGGTCAATCTAGTTTCCTCCTCGATTGCACCACAAACCCAAGTAGCTGATCCAGTTCTGTCATCGATCAGCCCCGCTCTTCACCAAAAGAGTGTAACCCAAGTGGTCAATCTATTTTCATCCTCGGTCGATCCCACTCTCCCGTTAGAGAGTGACACCAAAGTGGTCAATCCGTTTCCACCCGTCAACCCCATTCTTCCCTTGGAGGATGAAACTCAAGTGGTCGATCCAGTTTCACCATAGATTGATCCCATTCCTCCATTGAGGAATGTTAAAGTGACTGATCCAGTCCCTTCCTCGGTCAGTCCCACTCTTCCTCTGAAGAGTGCCAAAGTGGTCGATTCAGTTTCGCCATCAGTCGATCCCATTCCTCCATTGAGGAATGTCAAAGTGACTGATCTAGTCCCTTCCTCGGTCAGTCCCACTCTTCATCCGAAGAGTGCCAAAGTGGTTGATCTGATTCCATCATCGGTCAATCCCACTCTTCCTCTGAAGAGTGCCAAAGTGGTCTATCCAAGCACACCTTTGGTTGATCTGATCCAATCGTCGATCGATCCTACTCTCCTTCTAGAGAATAAACCCGATACTTCCCATGTTTTTCTCATTAATACAGACTCTACCGTATCGGGGGGCATTCCTCCTTCTCTTGAGGAACCCCCTCCAAGTAATGAGCCCATCCTTTTTGATTGGGGTGCACTAACTAGACCTCGTCTTCCCTCCCACATTCCTTTCCATATTACAGTACAGGTTCGTGGTCGGGACATTCCTCAAACACTGATAGATGAAGGTGCATCCGTTAGTATTTTGTCTTTTGTTTCTTGGTACGCTTTGGGTTGTTCGCAGCTTGCACCGGTTACACAAAATCTGTTAGCTTTTAACAGAGGAACTAGTCAACCTTTAGGGATCCTTCCTTAGTTTCCTGTAACTTTGGGAGGGAAAACTGTCTTTATCGATGTCATGGTAGTCCGAGACCCCTTGGATTTCACTTTACTCCTTGGGTGGGATTATGTCTATGCTATGAAATCTCTTTTGTCCACCCTTTTCCATGTGATATCTTTCCCTCACGATGGAAGAATTGTGACTATTGATCAACATTCATTCATCGGCCCCGACTGGGTTACCTCCCTAAGTTGTTCCTATATGCAGACAGTATCACCCCCGCCACATGTCAATTATGTGGCGTTGTCTCCCATGAACTCAACTTCTAATGATTTGGATTCGGTAGTTGACATGATGATCTCTTCGGTAGGGTTATTGGAGCCTAATCTCCTTACTCCTATCGCGACCCTCGATGTGTGTCCCTTCTCAAGTGATTATCTTCCATCCAGCGAAGATCTCCTGGAGGCCATGACCGAGTTTTGTCCCTTGACGTGGTATCCTTCCAGTGCGTTATCCTCTTGGAAGCCATGATCAAGAAGCATCCACGAGCATAGTTTCTCTTCTCTGTGGCAAGATCGTTAAAAAATGAAACAAAGGCCACTAGATTTCATGCTGGGGGCATAACGAGCATAGTTTCTCTTCTCTGTGGAAAGCTTGTTAAAAAATGAAATAGAGGCCACTAGATTTCATGCTGGGGGCATAATGAGCATAGTTTCTCTTCCCTATGGAAAGCTCGTTAAAAAATGAAACAAAGGCTTTGAGCATAGTTTTCTTCCCTGTAGCAAGCTCATTAAAAAATGAAACAACAATCTGGGAATCAAACCTAGAACCTTGAGCATAGTTCTTTTCATGTGTCAAGCTCATTAAAAAATGAAACAATCACCTCTCCCTTCAAGTTGAGTCTTTCTCCAGATCTTATAGATGTCGAGTCAAGTCTTTCGTTAGGTTTCATTTTTGAACCTTCATTTCATCCACCTGTATCCTTTTTCTCCATCTAGCACAAAAATTGGTGACAACCTCAAAGTCAGTGAATGAATTGAAGCTTGGGGGGGCATGTCTCCAGCCTTTGATGACCATTTTGGAGCTAAGCCACCAGCTTTCAAGCTGGGGGCATACCGAGCTTAGTCTTTTTTCTTTCTCGTGCTCGTAAATACATGAGAATGCAACCAGGTAAACTTTTATCTCTTTTTTGGACCCGTACAGATACACGAACACATGAAAAAGGAACCCCCCCAGAGTCTCCTTTAAACCCTTTTCAGACTCTCTAAATATGAAAATATTTTCGAGTGACCTTGCTTCCTTTCACACTTATTAAAAGGTCATAAAGGGCGTCTTTCGAGTGATAGTTTACCCCTTTTTCGGTCTCGTTGGACTACTATACGAAAAAGGAACTGAGAGAGTTCTCTTTTAAATGTTTTTCCAAACTCTCTAATTCCAAAAACCCTTCAAGTTTTCTGTCTTTGGACTCGTTAAAACACACATCGACAGGCCCATATGAGACCAAACCCTTACTTATTTTGGTTCGTTAAACAAAGAAAGAGGAACTTACCGAAGGTGAGTTATATCGAGCATGTGTTATCCTCCTCGAGCTCATCAAATCAAAAAGAGGTACTCATATATGTGGATGGGGGAAAAATTGAAAGGAGCAAGCCAACCAGTCTCTTGAGAACATCATCCAACACTTCTTAGAGTCACCCTTGAACATGACACTTTGTCATTTGCACATATCATAGTCTGCTGAACCTCTGCACTGAGCCAATCCTCTGAGTTCCTTTCACTCCTTTGGGTCACTTGACGCAAGTCACAGTATCCACTGCATAGTTTTGGTCTATGTCATGTTTTTTTTTTGTGCCTCAGTGTTCAAGGGAAGTATCTGCCTCGAAAGTCATCCATCCAAAATATCTTATCTCAAAACCTGTGTCAGTCCATGCCCATTTGATCTGCCAATTACATCTCCATGTCTGTTTTGTGTTGTTGATGGGGGATACATCAAGGCCCTCCCTTGACGAGTCTATTCCTATCTACTCCAACACATTATCCAAGAATTAGGCTTAGAAACTAGTTAGTACTTTGGGACCTGCATGCCTCAATGGCATGCCTCCTCACATTCGACAGTGGGTTTACATCATTAACCCCTGATCGGATGATTCCAGGAGTGTTCGACCTCAGTTCATCTACTCACATTCGCTGGAATGTACTAGGGTACCTTGGGAATCATCGACATTAATGGTGATCTCCCTCGCACTTGTTAACGGTTCACACCAATGACTGGTAATCAAGTGGTTTCTACCATGTTCGACATCAAGACATCTATTCACATGGTCAGAATCATACCACGTCGGGATTGGTAAGAAGACCCTGGGTTGAGAAACCACTTGGATATATGCTTTCCCAGGTTGCGAAGGAATTTTCATTGGACGAAGAACACATACACTGTTACATAGATCCACTTTGTATTGGTCGTGGCTATGTCTTGTCATCTCGTAGATCCACTTTGTATTCTTCGTGGCTACGATCAGTCTGAGTCATCAGAGTATAGATCCACATTGTATCTTCGGTGGCTATACCTTATTATCAATACTATTATGGATCTGCAGTGTATTTTGTGGTGGCCATATCTCGCAAGTCTTGATCACCCAAGCATAGGTATGCCTGCCTTGGGTTTTGAAATATGTCATGATATTTGTTGCATGTTTTTGTGTAGCTTCCGTCAGTTTCTCCGAGTCTATACCATTGCTTGAATGTCTACAAAGTATTTCAGTCATCAGTTCACATCTTCTAACTTCATACTTTGGGGGGCATTCTGTTACACGTCAAAATTACTCAACTGGATAAGTGTCGCATATTCCTCTCAATTGTCATAAGTGTCACATCTTCCTTACAACTTTCGCAAGTGTCGCAAGTTGTTCACAAGTGTCACAAACATTGTTCAAGCATACTGCCATGCCGACGACACTAAGGAGGCACTTAAAACATCTCATGTACTTTATTTGGAGAAGGAGAACTGGTTAACTGAAGTCAAGGGACTCTTGACACTTGAAAAGAGCTCTGAATAAAAGGTTTTGAGGGTGAGCGCTCCCCTATATCAGCCTTAGGAGAACTGGCGCCCCCCTACAAGGCTTCAGGGAGCATTATAACGCTCTCCTTCCCTTCTGAAGGAGAACTACTCACTTTTGGAGCACTGGCGCTTCCCTTAAGCTTCTCAGGGAGCGCTACAACACTATGATACCCCTTTTGCAGGAGCGTTACCTAATCTGAGGCAGTAGTTGGCCCGTTGAGGAGAATAAGGGGAGGATCTTTCGAGATTAGAAGGCAGTTGCATCCGAATTTTTGGTTTCATCAGGAGATCCCTGATCTAAGGAGGAGGTTCCCCAACTTGTTCTAGAGATAACTCAAGAGGTTAAGCTCCTCTTAACCTATATAAGCAAGCTGTATGATGGTGAAAAGAAGGAAGGATTGCTAGCATGAAACCTATGATCTCATAGGAAACACACAATCAGCCAAAGGAGGGTGATCAATGAAGCTGTTGTTATCCAGGTTGTGGATCTTTCGAGCAAGGGTTAGACGAAGAGGACTCGATGAAGTTGTCACATTTGCATCTACGATTGTAAGAACTGTTGTCATTATTCTCATTAATATGACACGCTTGGCCTGTTTCTTTCTAGTTTGTGTCTAATGTTGCATGAACTTATCATTGATAGATAGATCTATTTTCAAGCTAACATCAATAGAGTAGGAAGTGGTTGTATCTTGTTTGTCTACAGGACTCAGCGAGGAGAAAAGCATCGGAGCGCAACTCGGAGCGTGCAGGGACAAACGTTGATAAAGAGGTACTTCTGTTCTCCTTCCTTCTCATGTGTTAGTTTATATAGATTTGAAAGGAAGTCAGTGTCCACGTTAAGAATTTTCTGTCTTAGAGTTAGGGTCAAGCTCTTAGAGGTGATCTACCTGTCCGTAGGGAGATTTTCCTACAACAGGGAGGAGACTTTAAAATGTTTATTGATCACTCCACGCTAAAGTACCTAGTCAAAAAGACAGTGTTGGGGGGGAGAATATGCAGATGGATTCTGTTGTTTCAAGAATATGATTTTGAGATCATAGTTAGGCCAGGAAGAATGAACAAGGGCCCATACCACTTATCAAGGTTGGAACATGGTGAAGAACCTACCAGTTTGGAGGATACATTTCTGGATGCACAACTGCTCACCATTAGAAATATTGATGACCACTTCGTAGACATAGTCCAGTTCCTGTCAACAGGAATGGCTCCAAGTGAGTATACAATTCCTCAGAAGAAACAGTTAGTGGTGCGTGCTGCAGAATTTTCACTTATAGCTGGACACCTGTAAAAAATGGGATCGGATGAAATATTAAGGAGTTGTGTTATGGAGACAGAGCGACCATTGATCCTCACAGAAGCTCATGAAAGCATCACAGGAGGACATTACGGAAGGAAAGAAACTGCGCAGAAGGTTCTGCGAGCTGGCCTTTGGTGGCCTACGTTACACAAAGATGGTAAAGAGTATTCCCGAGCATGTGATGTATGCCAGAGAGTTGGAAAACCATCCTGAAGAGGTGAAATTCCATTAGCACTGCATATGACCCTACAAGCATTTGAAAAGTGGGCCATTGACTTCGTGGGGCCTATAAACCCACCAGGAAAACGCACAGGAGTAAGGTAAATTATTACTGACATAGAATAATTAACCAGATGGGTCAAAGACAGAGCAATCAAGGAATATAGTGCAACTGCACCTGTGCGTTTATATTTGATGACATAATAACCAGGTTTGGATTCCCTAAGATCCTTATGAGTGATCAGGGTACACACTTCACCAATAAGATAGTTGAAGCCCTGACTGAAGAATTTGCAGTCCACCATCACAAGAGTACACCTTACCATCCACAAGCAAATAGAACGGTTGAAGCATTCAACAAGATATTGGAGACAACATTGACAAAGATTTGCAGTGTGAGCAGGGATGACTGGGATTTAAGAGTACCAATAGTACTCTGGGATTATAGAACCACTTGCAAGAAATTAACATTGTAGACCCCCTTCAAGTTGGTTTATGGTCTGGAAGCTATTGTCCCGATGGAATACTTAGTACCAAGCCTAAGAATTGATGCATTTATAGACATGGATGATACCGACACTGTTCGCGAGAGGCTTTCATAGTTGGTTGAACTAGAAGAATATAGATTCATTGCAGGATTCCATCAGCAAGTTCAGAAGGAACGAGAAAATGCCTACCATGATAGGCACATCAAGAAGAAGATATTCAATCAAGGTGATTTAGTACTGGTGTATGGCAGTAAGTTTATCAAACACCCTGAGAAGTTCATAATGCATTGGCTCGAACTATATGAGATTGCCTATGTTACAGAAGGAGGAGATGCACAACTGAAGACATTGAAGGGAGACTGAAAGGAAGGATTGGTGAATGAGAGTTGACTGAAGTTGTACTACAACAACCAGTTGCCTCGCATCTCTCAGTAAAAGCATGAGGAAAAGGGTCCATCTACCAAGTGCAGTTGAAACTAGGTACCAGACACAGAAAAGACAATATGTACAAGGATGGAAAGGAGGCATGAAGCAGAAAGCAAGGGCTGCACTGCACAGTCCAAAGTCGAATTAAAACAAGAGGATCAGATCTGAAGTTCCTCGGGACGAGTCATAGGTGAGTATTGGGGTATTTTTGGCCCTTGGTTATGGAAGGAAGTGAAGAACAAGGAAGGAAAGGTAAAAAGTGAGCTTCGCGGGAGACACAGTAACTGTCACTAAGTCAAAGTGAACAAAAGAGCAGGAAAGATGGAGCGAAGTGCGGAAAAGAAAGGCGTTGGATGAGGATATCAGGGATGATAGATCAACAAGCAAGAAGGACCGTTGACAACTCAGCAAGCAGAGAAATCCATCATCGGATGCTTTGGAGCACCGCACAATGAACAAGGAAATACAGGTTGTCAAAGCCCCCAAAAAGCGGGTTAAGTTGACCTAGGGTTTTGGTATCTAGTGTTTTGACACCTAGGTTTCGACCTAAGGCTGTCGGTGAGGGATTGTAATGTATAAATAAAGGTCAAGAGGACCTGGGTCGGGTTGTTTTTGTTGTTGGTCATTGAGTATTGGTATGATATTGTTGTTATAACTCTGTTGTGGAGGGAGAGGATTGTATTACAAGATCTTCTGCTGTGTGTGAAGGTCAAATCCTGCAGCTAGGTGCGCAGGAAAGGGAGAGAAAGAGAGAGAAGAAAGAAGATCTGCTAGCTGAGAGCACATATAAGAACTGTATTCTTTACCTTAATAAATCATAAGCATAGTTTTGTGGACGTATCCCTAGAGAGAGGGTGAACCACATATATTTTTTGTCGTATGTGTGATTGATGCCTAGATCTTTGTCATTGTTATATTGTTATTTGCAGTATTATGTTAGATCAGATCTATAGTTGCGCAGGATAGACCTAGCTGATAAGTGATAAATGAATGTTGTATTGTTGTTGTGATAGATCCACTTGATATTCCCCTGGTTGTAGACATTTTTGTCCTGCAATCCCCCTCTTAGCTGCTTCGGGTGAGACTGCATCTTCTTCGCAGGTGCTGCTGAAAGGGCCAGTAGCTAGGGCTTATTGGTGCACTCTTGGAGTGAACCTCGGTTATGCCCCTATGCCAACACTCTCGTAGGAGAGTATATTAGTTTGGAGTGTGTTTTCTGGGTGAATATTGCATGTGCGATTGCATGGATTGGTTTTTTGGTTGAAGGACAAATCACTACATGAGTTTGAAAGGAAGCGCATGGAAGGAGACATAAATCTACCACCACACCAAATCGACCAAGGAGCCAAGCGGGACGATGAATCATGCAATTTGGAAAATAAAATGCTTGCAAATGTTTTTGATTCTATTATTCCCAATTTCCCAAATCTCAAACATGTGTGTCTTCAAACGGGATCAAAACATTATCTGGGATCTCATGATATCTCTACCATGGATATGATTAGTGATCCATGCGAGGCTCTGTTTCACAAGAGGCATCCCAAGATGAATAATGGTGATTTCAAATACTATAACTTGAAGGACGTATTATCTACAAAATTAGGACAGAGTGATATTAATATCAGTTGGTCCTTCCATCGTCCCGATGTCATATTATTGGGATTCTCTCCCTTGGGTGGGTCTTTCTTGAATCTCCTCATTTCTCTCGCAGTTTATGTTGCAATATACAAGGAGGGCACTCAGTTTGGATTCCCTAGGAGTTTGGTAACATGGGAGGAGCTTATGGACGATTCAGATGTGGATGTTGGTCCAGTGAAATCAAAGAAGAGAATGTTCAAGATGTCGTCCCAGTGCATCCAAAGAAGAGAATGTTCAATAAGTTCTCATTTTTCTATGCTCATGATCGAAGAAGGTTTCAATGAGGTTTGAAGGAGGTAGCTATATTAGTCTATTTTTTTTTTGAATTTGTGTCAATATGTATTAGTGTTATTCTTAGTTTGTAAAATGAATTATGGAGAGCTTCTCATATAACAAAGTAACATATTTTAAGTTGGTGGTTCTTGTCATTCTTCGGTGGCACAAGAACACATCACTGGTTTGATTATGTCTATAGTCTGTTATAAGTTGGTGGTTCTTATTGTACTTCGATGCTCCAAGAACAACGATTACTGGTTATCTTTGTGTGGGCTTATGTATGTGAAAAAGGTCAGGTTTTATGATTGACTATTGGATACATTCAATGTTTAGACTCCTTTCCTATATAACTGATGAATACAATGAGCTATGTGTTTCGATAGATGGAATTATGTCGATAGGACGATTCAATATCTAGACCATTTTTCGAAGTACGCCAAGAATTGTTGGTTATTACAAATGCGTCATTGATTGTCAGAAGCAATTGTATCTTCGATGGATGTAGCGGTAGGTCGAATGAATGGTTGAAAAATTTCATAGTCTATGAGAGTTCAGAAGTGGATAGAAATGTTGATGAAGACCAGAAAATATAGAGATCAAAGTCTAAAAATACTCGTTTGTGATTTCAGTATTGTTATTTGTAATGTAAGCATTAAGGAAAGGCATTATAAGGCCTTAGAATTAATTTTTATTTTAGAATTGGTTGGAGTTTGTTAGAAATTGTTGAGATATTCACTTATATAAATATATAGTTTATATAAGTAATAATAATAGAGTGAGTGCTTTGTGCATGAAATTTTATAAGTTCGTGACCAGAAGTCAAACTCCCAA
>ML776894.1:676393-694524 GCA_009831015.1 Picea engelmannii | reverse complement strand
ATATATATATATATATATATATATATATATATATATATATATATATATATATATATTCACTCACGTACATATGTATGAGTACGTATACATTTACAATCAACATAAAATGTTTCTCACACATCTTGTACTAATCACTCCATTTCTATAGATTTTATAAAATCTGAAACTTTTCATAGGAGAATGATGACATTGTCTTGTATTTAATTAAATCATAAGTATACATTTATAAGCAACATACAAATTTTCTAGTGCATCTTGTAGTAATTTCTCCAATAGTATTATAAATTTCATAAATTGTTGAAATTATTATTGAAATAAATTCCATTTCAACTATATTATTCATAATTGCATTATATTAAAATTTCCATAATATTCACTCAAATAAATTTCACAATATTAACTATATTTATAACATGGAAAAGAATTTCATAATACCAAAAATATTGTATTTTTTAAAACCATTTTAAAATATATTTATAAATCTATTTTAATTAAATTAAAATAAAAATTTTAAAACCATTTTAAAATGTATTTATGAATTTATTGTAAAAATGATTTATTTTTTATAATTGTTTTCTTATTTTTTATATTTAATTAAATAATAATGTTTTTCCCACTTAATTTATATTTTTTGAGCTGTTGTGTCAAATAATAATGTTTTTTCCACTTAATTTATATTTTTTGAGCTGCTTCATCTCATTAGTGCGTGTTTGTAATTTTTTGAGTAAGTATACATTTACAAGTAACATAAAATGTTTTGTGTGCATCTTGTAGTAATTGCTCCATCATTTCTATAATTTTCATAAAGTATTGAAAATAAATCTAAAACTTTTCATATATGAAAAATAATTTTTAAATATTAACAAAAATATTATATTGATTAATTTTTAAATATTAACAAAAATCTTATATTGATTTTTTTTATTGGATGAAATTTTAAATTTTTATTTATGAAGTAAAATTCCTCGGAAAACATAGTAAAAAATAATAATTTCATAGAGAGTTTAGAACTACATAAATGAATTTGACAAAGAGTTGCATTCAAATTCTCTCTTAATTTAATTAAAATGATGATATTAAACTTCACCTTGATATTATTCTTATTAAATTATTGCGTAAGATTATTTTTTTTTATCAATATTATTAATTTATAAATATTTATATCATTTGAAAATAATATAATAAGAATTTGATTAATTATTTTCATTTTTTATTTTAGAATTATTTAAATAATTATTGAAAAATATGTTTTTAGAATTATTTAAATAATTATTGAAAAATATGTTTTTTAAAAATTCATTTTTTTTATATATATATATATATATATTAATCTTTAATTTTTTAAATTTAATTATTAAATAATTTAGACAATCTAAACCTTATCTATGTATACACAGATAAAGATAAATAAAGCTTATCCCTATATACATAACAAATATTAACGATATATATATATATATATATATATATTTTAATGTGTTATATTTAATAGTTAACAAGTATTTCTCAAACATTGTTAAAATGTATTTGGTCATCTAGCTTCTTTTAAAAATAATGTATTGTGTTCCAAAGTAATTATTAAATAAATAGATTATAAATTTTATTGGTCTTAACATTATGCATTATCTAATGTTACTGGTGTGCAGGTTGCATAATTAAAATTTCTTACAAATTCATATATTTAATGTATACATTACATTGTGTAATATTAGAATGACATAAATATTGTCCAAATTAAACAAGGTTGTATGGCATCGTAGTCCCTGAAGGAGGTTACGAGGTAAATTGTGGAAAATGGGGTCGAATTGTAAATGACAGAAGTGTTCGGTGCAAAATGTATATCACGGAAATGTTGTGTGCAACATGTATATCACAGAACATGGGGCATAAAATTTCGTTAGCGCTAAGGCGCGACCCCGCAAAGCAAGGTAAATTGTGGAAAATGTGGTCGAATTGTAAATGACGAAAGTGTTCGGTGAAAAATGTATATCACGGAAATGTTGTGTGCAACATGTATATCACGGAACACGGGGCATAAAATTTCGTTAATGCTAAGGAACGACCTTGTGGAGAGATAGGAAACTGCAGCAAAGATGTGGCAAGAAGCATGAAGCACAGGTGGTATCCATGCAGTAAATGACGCTTGGCATGTAGAGCACCATTTATTTTTTGAAAGTATATAACAAAACACAATTTGTTCATAGTGGAAGAAATAATTTGGAAATTTAAATGCATATCTCATATAGACTAGTGAAAGATAAAAATGTATGAGGACATAAATTTAAAAGGAGATAAGAAAATAGCTTTATTTGAAATATGTCAAAAAATAAAAGTTTGTTACATACTATTGGAAATTTTGAAATATATAAAAAAATAAAAGCCTGTTACATATTAATGGAAATTTCAATGCGTTTGTCATATAGACTAGGATTGGGGCTCCTGCGGACCATAAGAGAAATATGTACAAGAAACAGGACTGCAGATAGAAGATGGAGTGAAATACCTACAAAAAAAATAAATTGAAAGGTATAAGTGTTTGGCTACACATTTCTATTTAAAAAAGTGGAATTACTGGGTTGATAAACAAAGCAGGATGCGATTAGTAGACTTACCGTGATGGTACATATGAGCCCTTTTGCTATTTGCTTGCGGCTACCGTTTCATTGATGTCATTGACGACTGCTGGAATCCTGGCAACTGCCTGTTTCCTTTCATCGGTGGCCTGCTTCAATTCCCTTTCGAGCCATTCTTCAATGTAGCTTCTCATTGGGGCGACGTTGATCTCATTCCAGATTTTTATGTTGAAAAGATCATTTTCTAATTCTTGGAAGTCGATAGAAAGATTACACAAAGCCTGATGAATTTCCTCATTCTGTACTGAATAGTCGACTAGCTAGTCATCGACGTGAGCTTGATCATATTCAAGGATGTTGTAAAACTTTTCCAGAGACAACACCTTAAACATATCAACCTGTTTATCGAACTCTTTCCTAGTTAAGGGCAAGGAGTTTGCGATTAAGTCGGGGTCTTGGAAGTCATTGGTCTTTCCGGCTAAGTTTATTCTTGACACCCTTGTGAATAATTTATCTTTCTTTGATATGGCTTGTTCACATGACTGAACAATGAGATGTAGGTTCTTCACTTTTTCTTTCTAGCATGCATTTAATTGACCGATCTAGTTTTTGGATGGAAGATCTTGTTGTCTTTTTTTGTGTTTTTCATATTGTTGAAAATGGTGGCAAAAGGAAGGAACGCGTTTAAATATAAATGTTCTTCATCTTTTAACTCCGCCTACAAATGTTTGAGCAAACTATGTGCCCTGGTTCCAATGGAATTGATGGTTTGTGATGTTTTCCATGCCTTAGTAACCAATTCCATTCTTTTCTTGATATTATTTTCCACATATTTTCCACGGGATGCGAGGAGGTTGGAGGATCCTTTTAAGTTGGCTGCAGGGGTGGCAGGCATGCCTATTTCTAAAGGATTGACAAGCAATGGCATAGGAATCAAAGCCTCTTCCAATTCCTTGACTCGATCCTTCAGTTTGGAATTCTCGGTCTCGATGCCTCCAATGGAATAATGAGGTGCATCTACGCTCGCCTTGTGAAGTTGAAATATTTGGGATGAGTGCATGTTGGCAAGGTCAACCTCTGAATGAGATTTTCCTTTCTCATTTTTTACATATTTTTTCTCAATTATCAATTTTTTGGACTGGCTGTAAAAAACAACGCTCTGGAACACGAAGGATTCATCTTCTTCAAAATTTTCGGTATCAGGTATGTCTATTGGACGACTATGTTGGATGGCATTGATGGGCTGATCAAGGTAGAAGAGCATGCTATCCATATCAATGTCAAGTTCCATGTTCTCACTCTGAATTTTTGGCTCTTCCGCATGACCCACATTTTTGTTTCTCTTCTTGTCTACTAGAAGCTTGTGAGAACTATCAATTTTAGAGTGAGGAGGGTCGTTATCTCCTCCTCCGTTTGAAGAAATATGAGTTTCTTTGTTGTTGTGGTAGGCCATTGGAGCGATGCTCCGGGATGTCATACTTTTTGGAGTGATATTCACTGATTGAACACTCTTGTCACCGAGCACTTTTCCCTGTTGCCTGTACAATTTAGTGCAGCTTTTCACTCTGTCTAGGTCGTCGGCATCAGAAGCAGGAGCGTTGCCGCCAGTGTCTCTATTTTCAGGCAGGTGTTTTTTGAAAAAACAATTGCTATGGCCAAGTGTTTGTAAATTTTGTCGAAAAATATTATCGAGGTCGAACCCTCTTATGCTTTCATCATATCTCAGGTTGAAGTTGCTAGAATGTGTTGTGAATTCGTCAATTTTGTTGACGTTTTTCAACACAAACTCCCCTACTTTCCAAGGCAGAGGAATGATGACGCAACCGCACTCCTCAGAGCACGTCCGCTTCCTCAGGACCTTCTTCCTCTCAAATCCCCTGTCAGAATTTTCCTTACCCACAACAACTCTTCAAATGATCCCCCTTAGAATCGGGAAATCGAACTTCACGATTTTGCGAATCCTATGGTCGCGTGTCTCGTGCTTCACAATTCCCCGAAACCTGATGCGAGTCAATGTTGACTTTCTCCCCTACTATCGGAGTTCTCCCTATCAGGAAATCGCTACTCGTGACGTCAACTAATGGAATTTCCAACCTTCGAACCCCGATGTGCCGATACTCCGATGCACACGTGTGGGTTGACTTTTCCACCTCCCGTCACCTCTGTCGGGATTTCAGAATTCGCGGGATCGCGAATCTTGATGCCAAAGGATTCGGGACTTACCTTTTCCCGATCCCCGATATGGTATGCCACCTGTCCTCGAATAACCCTGACTGTGGCCCACACGACCCTTCCGTCGAGATATCGCGTTTCGTGATTCTAAGCGGCAAGTGTTTCCTGTCCTCAGAAACCCCGATTCTCCGATCTTCAACTCCTCGGGATCCCCTGACACATGTCCCAATGATGAATGGCTCTGATCCTGTCAGGATATCGTGGATCTCGATTCCATATGTTGTGATTTCTGCACTCACGGAATTCCCGATGACTTCAATATCCCGATGACTTGTCCGGGACTTCTCCTCTGCACACTAGGGCTTAACCCCTGTGTAACTCCTGCCGAATCTGATGGTTGACGGGAAATCAACTGCTGATCCAACGGTTCATTATCCTTTCGAGCTCGGCTCGGATATGACTGTAACCTCCTTGCTAATCGGTTGGATCTGACGGCTGGCGGGATTTCCACGAGTTCCCTCCACAAGATCTTGACCATCACTCCTCTCTCCCTGAAGGGTTTTCTTGATGGGGAAAACTTCTGTACAGTCCTTCAACAGATTTGAAGGCTCTACTTCTCCTGAGCTTGTTCTCGACTTCACAATTCTTCCTGAGAACTTATTGCACACACTCCTTGTGGAAAACCTTCAATGACGCCTCTGTGTTGAATTCTTTTGACTCTGCGCACACCTGCAGCGACAGTCTTCCAATAATTTGCTCAGAATCGCAACTCTGAGACTTAACTTGGCCTGCACACTCCTGGCATGGCACTGTGCCTAACTGCACCTTCGAGGAAATGAGAACAAAGGTTATCTCTAATTGAACCCTTTAGTCAACGCACTCCTTGCGGACGATTCAACTGCACTCCTTGCAAAAATCCTCTGGCTCAATTAGAGAAACAATTGAAACTCATTCTCTCACCCTCTCAGACCTCAATTCAACCATGAATTCACATACACAGCATATAAAAGCAAATGTATGACAGGAAGCAAATATTCATGAGCATAACATCAATACACAGAGAAACAACACAAACCATGAAATCTGAATCAAAGCTTTATTCTATTAATTCAAATGCCTATACATGGGTGTCCTTCATACAATTCTCTGCATGCTCTTCTCTTCTTGCTCCTGTTCTATGATCAAGGGTTATGTTACAATAATACAATGAGGGTGTCTATATCCATTTTACCTCTTGGACTCTAAAGCTATCAAATATACAATTAAATTCCTATCTACCAGCATTAACTATACTAAATTCCGTCTATCTATTAAAGGACAAGAGCTTAATGGCTCAATGTACATTACAATATACAAGTGCACCATCTCTTAAATGATTCATTTAAGATCTGCGCAACAATTCCAAAGCGTTTTCCAAAAACTTGTGATGGCTTGTCCAGCTGTCCTCCGCTTCCGCGCTGGCCCGCTTGATGAGTTGGTGATGCTCCTGCATCATACTCCCTCACTTGAAAAAATTCATGGGCTCCTATCCATGAGCTCCTACACGGTCTGTCCATGCTTCTGTATCTTTGTTTCGCTCTCCCAACTGGCATCTTCAACTGGATGATTATTCCACTTGACCATATACTCAAAGTATTCCTTCCTTCAGGTCTTCCTACCCACTCTCTTGTCCAGTATGCATTCCATCTGCGACTTCTCTGCAACTGGAAAGTGTTTCATCCACTGGATCACTGGCTACTCCGTTCCAGTCTCTACTTCTCCAGCCCTGTATGGGTATAAATATGCGATATTGAATATCATAGATATTCCGATGCCATCCGACAACTCGATCTCATAAGCATTTTATCCAAATTTTCTCAAGACCTTGCATGCTCCGATTTTCTTCATCTTTAACTTATTGTATGTTCCCCTCGGGAACCTTTCCTTCCTCAAATGTGCCAGAACTAGATCACCAACTTCGAACTGAAGTTGCCTCCGATGTTGATCTGCTCTGTGCTTGTACTCCTGACTTGATCTCAGCAGTCGCTCCTTCACCTGGCTGTGAAGTTCTTTCATCGTCTCAGCAAACTCTTCTGCACTAGCGCTGCTAGTAGCAGTCTGTCCTGAATCCCTTAATTCAACAACTCCTCTCAGCTGCATGCCATATACAACCTGAAATGGACTCTTTCCTGTGCTCCGATTCACTGAATCGTTGTATGAAAACTCTGCCTATGGTAATATCTAGTCCCAACTGCTGTGGTGCTCTATCACCAAGCTTCTCAACAAGTCTCCCATACTTTTGTTGACCACTTCTGTTTTCCCATCTGTCTGAGGATGATAAGCAGAACTAAATGCCAAGTTAGTTCCTAGCTTCTTCCACAAGGTCCTCCAAAAAGGCCCTATGAATTTTGTGTCTCTGTCCGAAACTATACTTTTCGGCAATCCATGAAGTCGAATGACCTCCTTGAAAAACAAATTTGTGATGTGAGTCGCATCGCTGGTTTTCTGGCATGGAATAAAATGTGCCATCTTTGAAAACCTGTCCATGACCACAAAGATTGAATCAACACCTCTTTGTGTCCTTGGTAACCCCAATACAAAATCCATGCTAATCGCCTCCCATGGCCTCTCTGGTATGGGCAATGGCTGATAGAAACCTGCATTCTGCTTCCTCCCCTTCGAATGCTGGCAAATTCTGCACCTGTCAACGAATCTCTTGACATCTACTTGCATCCCTGGCCAAAATATGACTCATTCAATTTCGCGAATGTTTTGTCATGGCCAAAGTGTCCTGCTAATCAACCATTGTGCTTTTCCTTTAACATATTCTCCCTCATGGAGCAATTTGGAATACACAGTTGATTTCCTTTGAACAACAATCCCTCCTAGATCACAAAATCTATCCAAGGGCTTCTGTCTCTGAGAACTGGATTCTCAGTTGCTTCACACGCCTCTCCAAAATCTGCATCACCTGCGTACATGTCCCTAAGATTTTCAAAACCCAAGGTTTTGACTCGGAACTCCTGCAACAACAAACATTTCCTTCTCAAAGCATCAACCACTTTGTTAGCAGTACCTGAAATTTGCTTGATTACAAATGTGAAGTTCTGCATATACTCTACCCATTTAGCATGTTTCTGATTCAACTTCTCCTGTTGAGTCACAAACTATAATGCATGATTATCACTATATAAAACAAATTCTTTCGAGATCAAGTAATGCCTCCACTTCTTCAATTCCTGTATGATAGCATAATTTTTTTTATCATACGTGGAGTATTTCACCTTTGCCTCATCCATCTTCTCGCTGAAATATGCAATTGGTCTGTCCTCTTGACTCAAGACCGCTCCTATGGCAAACCCACTTACATCACATTTCACCTAAAATGTTTTCTAGAAATCCGACAACACCAAAACCGGTTGTTCCGTGATCTTCCGCTTCAACAGATTGAAGCTTTTCTCAGCCTCTGCTATCCAGCGAAAAGACTTATGTCGCTTCTTCACTGTGTCCATCATCACTACGCTAATTCCACTGAAATTCCTGATGAATTTCCGGTAGAAACTAGCCAAACCATGAAAACTTCTCACCTCGAAAATATTTCTCGGTGATGGCCAATTCTTAATTACCTCTACCTTATCTGGATCCATCCTCAACTCATTCACCAATATAACAAAAACCAAGTAAATGAGATCTGTCTTCATGAATGAAGATTTCCTCATGTTAATCAACAACTTCTCCTGCTGTAGCTTCTTCATCACAATAGCCAAATGATTCAAGTGTTCAACCTATGATTTACTGTAAATCAGTATGTCATCCAAATACACGATGAAAAAGTTCCTGATGAATTCCCTCAGGACTTCATTCATCAACCTCCTAAAGGTACTTGGTGCATTCGTCAAGCCAAACGGCATGACTAGCCATTCATACAGTCCTTCATTGGTCTTGAAGGCTGTCTTCCATTCATCGCTTTCTCTCATGCGAATCTAATGATATCTGCTCTTCAAATCAATTTTTGAAAAATATTTTGCCCCACTCAGGAAATCCATCAGATAATCCATTCTCGACAGTGGAAATCTGTACCTGATGGTTATCTTATTGATCGCTCTTGAATTGGTACACATCCTCCAGCCTCCGTCCTTCTTCGGACTAAGTACTGTTGGAACAACACATGGACTAAAGCTTTCTCTGACCAATCCCTTGTCCAATAGCTCCTGGACCTATCTCTTGACTTCTTCATTTTCTTGCGGCGTCAACCTGTATGCAACTTTATTCGGCAAACTCGCTCCTAGTATGAGGTCTATATGATGACTCACACTCCTCATCGGTGGCAACGAACAAGGTAATTCATCCACTATGATGTCAATGAACTCTTCCAGCAGTTCCTGAATCTCATCTGGCAAATCGTCCACTCTTGTGCTAGTCAGAACAATTCTCTGTTTTCTGACCACAAAGAATTGTGGATCCTCCTTCTTCTTCACCTCTGTAAGAAGCTCCTTCCCACTCATGAGAAGTACTATGTTGCTTACTTCCATCTTCACCTCCTTATCCTTTATCACAAGCAACATATGGGTTCTCCCATTCTTCTCCAGGGTATATGTGTTCATTCTCCCATCATGAATCACATTTCTGTCATATTGCCATGGTCTACCTAGCAATAAATGACATACATCCATGGGAATAACATCACACATAATCTTATCATTATATCCACCTATTTTGAATTCAACCAAGCATTATTTAGTAATAGTTACATGGTTTCCTTTCTGTAGCCATGAAACTTTGTATGAACTGGGATGATCAGTTGTCTCCATCTCCAGCTTCTCTACCATCTCAGTTGAAACGAGATTATCTGTGCTACCACTGTCAACAATGACCTTGAACACCATGTCCTTGGTCTTGTAAGCTCTTATGAAAAGTCTGGTCCTTTGGACTGAGCTTTGCTGCACCTCCTTCTTGGGTGTTAAGAGAACTTTACGCATCATCAACGACCTTCCACCTTCTGCGTCTTCGGCCTCAACATCCCGCCTCTGCGCCTCGGTGATGTGAGCTTCTCCAATGTCTTTCTTTTTCTCTGGACACTCATAAGACTTGTGCCCACTCTTTCCACATGTGAAGCATGTGATTACTCCACCTATGCCTCTTCCTCTACCTCTGGTATGAGGAAATGTGTTATTATCAGCGTATCCTCCGCTCTGCTCATTATGTTGTCCCCTCTGTGAGGTTCCACCTCTTTCAACTTTACCCTAAGGTTACTTCCACTCCTCCTTGGGCTTCTAGAATTTATCCTGGGCAACTGCTTTGCCTCTAGGCTGACTTCTGCCTCACCCTCGTTGACCTTGCTTACGACTCAGCTTCTCTTCAGCCTTCAGATTCATCTGATAATCATCCTCCACCATTCAGCTGGTTACCATGCTCAATTCATCCTGAATGTCGTATCTCAGATCATTCAAATATCTAGAAACCTTATTATCATCACTCTCCTGATGACCTGCCCTGATGTTTAGTCGATAGAATTCTTCAGTGTATTCTTTCACTGTCATCAGCTTCTATCTCAGGTTCTGCATCCTCCTGAATAGAGTAATTTGATAGTCCCTTGGGATGAACTTCGCCTTCATCTTCACGATCATTCGATCCCAAATCTTGATCTTCTGCTTGCCTTTGCAGTGTCTGTCAGTTTGTAGCTCGTCCCACCATAAGGCTTCATGTCCTTTCAAGCGTGTGACAACATGTCGGACCTTCTTATCCTCTTCGATATCTTCATAGTTGAACTATGTATCCAGAGCTCTAATCCAATCTAGTAGCTCTTCTGCATCCAGATTCCCCTCGTAGACTGGAATGTCCATCTTCGCCTTTGCACCCATCCTGGCAATGGATTTAATTAGGCATTCATTTCCTGCATATTCAAATGCAAATTCCTCCTCACGTTCATCCTCAATCTCTCCATTGGAATCACTAAGATCCCCTGCACTGACTATGCGTCTTTGCGCCGTCTCCATCTCCTCGAGTCTTGCTTGGAGATCACGCATCTGTCTCTCCATTTCTGGATTTCCTGTCGGCCTGCCTCTTCTCTGCACCTCCCTATCCTCTGGATTAGGTGACTATCTTTCTCTCCTTGGCGGCATGGCGAATCCTCTTCTCTACTACAGAAAGCAAAGAAATATTCCTTCTCTGATACCAAACCTGACGCAATCGCACTCCTCAGAGAATGTCTGCTTCCTCAGGACCTTCTTCCTCTCATGGCTCGAAGAACTCAAAGGTTCCTCTAATCCCCTGTCAAAATTTTCCTTACCCACAACAACTCTTCAAATGATCCCCCTTAGAATCGGGAAATCAGACTTCGTGATTTTGCGAATCCTATGGTCGCATGTCTCATGCTTCACGATTCCCCGAAACCCGTTGTGAGTCAATGTTGACTTTCTCCTGTGCTATCGGAGTTCTCCCTATCAAGAAATCTCTACTCGTGACATCAACTAATGGAATTTCCAACCTCCGAACCCCGATGTGCCGATACTTTGATGCACATGTGTGGGTTGACTTTTCCACCTCCCGTCACCTCTGTCGGGATTTCAAAATTCGTGAGATCGTGAATCCTGATGCCAAAGGATTCAAGACTTACCTTTTCCCGATCCCCGATATGGTATGCCACCTGTCCTCCACTAACCCTGACTGTGGCCCACACGACCCTTCCATTGAGATATCGCATTTCACGATTCTAAGAGGCAAGTGTTTCCTGTCCTCAGAAACCCCGATTCTCCGATCTTCGACTCCTCGGGATCCCCTAACATGTGTCCCAATGATGAACGGTTCTGATCCTGTCAGGATATCATGGATCGTGATTCCAGATGTTGTGATTTCTGCACTCAAGGAATTCCTGATGACTTCAATATCCCAATGACTTTTCCGGGACTTCTCCTCTGCACACTAGGGCTTAACCCCTGTGTAACTCCTGCCGAATCTGACGGTTGACGCGAAATCAACTGCTGATCCAACTGTTCATCGGCCTTTCAAGCTCGGCTCGGATATGACTGTAACCTCCTCGCTAATCGGTTGGATCTGACGGCTGGCGGGATTTCCACGAGTTCCCTCCACAAGATCTTGACCATCACTCCTCTCTCCCTGAAGGGTTTTCTTGATGGGAAAAATTTTTGTACAGTCCTTCAATAGATTTGAAGGCTCTACTTCTCCTAAGCTTGTTTTCGACTTCACAAGTCTTCCTGAGAACTTCTTGCATGCACTCCTTGCGAAAAAATTTCAACGACGCCTCCGTGTTGAAGTCTTTTGACTCTGCGCACACCTGCAACAACATTCTTCCAATACTTTGCTCATAATCACAACTCTGAGACTTAACTTGGCCTGCAAAATCCTTGCATGTCACTGTGCCAAAAACTTGTGATGGCTTGTCCAGTTGTCCTTCGCTTTCGTGCTGGCTCGCTTGATGAGTTGGTGATGCTCCTGCATCAAATGAACCTTTTATTTCTCTTCTTTTGCAATAAATGCAACTAGTAGTTGTATTGTCATGCTACTTCTGCAACAAATATTCTATCTATAATGTGACATGGAGTGAGAGCAGTTTTTTCCGTGGAGCCAAAAATTCTTATCATAGTGTAATTATCCAAATGTTGAAGTGTCCCCTTCCTATCCAAAAAACTGGTTGCATGTTCAGATATGCGAGGAGCATCTTCTCCTAACAAAAAAACTTTGAAAATAGACACGAAGCCATTAAAAACCTCATAAAAATAGTGGGAAGCCTTGTGCTTCCGTAAGGCTTGGTACCATAATGTTATTGGGTCGAATTCCCAATTGACATTCTTGGACAGAGATAGTTCTGGAAACTGACAGCAATGTGCTATCGCAAAAACTAAGTAGGATGAAATATAAAATTTATTTTCCCTTTTGAAGCTTGACAATTGGTAACAGATTTAATGGGAAATTAACTTTCCCCAATAAAAAATGGCTCATTCTTTTACTGTGAAATACAAAATATAAAGAGCCATCTGGGAAACAGTTGTTGTGGACTCCCGTCCTATTATTCTTGTAAACAACCAGACAATTTCGCAGAATGGATTTCTAAATGAACTAACATGAAAACTTGTGATATCTTCAGGAACTAGAATCGAGTCTTCCAATAAATGGGGCAAGAGGTCCAACCCATTATTATTCTTTGCTAGGAACTGTTTGCAATCTTCTCCTATGAACGACAATATTGGCTCCAACAATCTTAACATTTGGCGGAAGACCTGAGGTGACAAAGAAACAGAAGAGCGGTCCCACAGTGGAATAATTCTTTTTTCTGAAATAAATTTATCGGCGCACCAAGAGACCAAGTCCTTATAGTCAAAAACCTCAGGGACACAACCTGCACAAGCAATCCCAGAGGTCCAAATTACTTGGTTCTCTGCAACAGAGGTTGAGTAATAAGAATATGCCCTGGACTACTAGAAGTTATGGTCCTCACGCCCGAAGATGTTCACTGTATCTCCACAGAACTACTATCGAGATGATTCCATAGGTTTATGTGAATGTTGGTTTGCTCCAGACGATGGTTGAAATGAACACTTAGAGCCGATAATGTAACTCTCCACTAAATCTTGGTTAAATGCTTATAAATGGGAAAGCTCCTTGAGCCTTTCACTGATTAATGACAATCTGTATGGGTGGTGCATGATGAACTATTAACAGTAAAGATTACTTATTGCATATTTAGAAATGTGAAGGTGGCGGGTACAACGAAGAGAAATTAAGGATTGGAGGTTTCGTGAACGTGCCAAGGCGATGACGTGAGAACGACATTTCATGATTTATAAATCAACACTCGGAAGGGATAATATAACCCCCCGTGAATCTTGGTTTAATGTGCATTAATATGAGATCTCCTAGAGCCTTTCACCCATTAATGAAAATATATACGGTTCCTACATGATGAGCTGTTAGAATTAAATGTCAGTAATTTCATATTTAGAAACAAGATATGCATATATATATATATATATATATATATATATATATATATATATATATATATATATATATATATATATATATAAACATTTTTTTTCTTTTATTATAGACAAGTGCGAAGGCCACGAAGACGGGGGAGGGCAAGGAATGAATCGCAAGGTCTGAAAAGTGGTCGGACGGGATTCAAAATAGGGTTACGGGGATACTCAAGAGAGGTGAGTGTTCCATGGTCAAATTTTATGTATCAGAATTTTTTACTACAAAACGTGTAAAACGGAAGAGAGCATGATGGGGTAGTTCAACGTCTGGTTTGTATATTTGCTGAATTCCTGGAAAGTGGCTAAGTATGGAATAGGGAAACGGTCAAGATGACTTGTTCTCGGAAGTGAGGATTGAAGTTTTCGTGAATGGACCAACCCGACGATGCGCAAATGACATTTTATGATGTTTGAAATTAACTCTTGCTAATTGCATGCCTATAAATAATCTTATATATAATTGGTAATTGTTAATTGCAAAAGGGTGTGAGTATAGGAAACAAAGATTATGAACTGAATATTTCTTGAACCTGCCAAACCGACGATCTATGAAATAAATTCAAATAAATGGTGAAGTATGGAAAGAGGACAAACGAGCTTCAAAATGGGGTGACAATAGTTCCATAAAAGACGTGAGAACCCGACGGCTAAATTGTATTTCTTGGAAGTTTTCAGTGCAAAATGTATACCATGGAAGAGGGCATGATAGGTAGACATTTAATACAGAAGATAGTATGATCTGAGTCCGGTTGTAAATTTGTATATCGCGGAAGTGATGATATTGTTCACAGGTCATGGAACAATAGAAGTCCAGTCTAGAACCTGCCTACCGAGAATTTGTGGTCAGATAAGTGTCTAGGTATGGAATGGGGAAGCAGTCATTTGGTATCGCGGTATAAGAGAACGAGTGAAAAAATGAACCCGCAAGTTTTCCCACGTGTGCAGCCAGACATTTTTGAAAAAATGAATAAGTGACGAGAAAGATAAAGTTCAGAGAAAAGAGAAACGAATATTTGGCTAAGTATAGAAGACGAAAAAGAAGGGCCAATATATTAACATCTGTAACAGATATCCCATTTTCCTGCCAAGATATATACTTGGAAATAAGTGTGAAGGTGGAGGGCATAGAAAACAACGACTAGGAATACGGTCCACGAGTTTACTTGGTTCTTGGTTGTATGCTTTGTCTATCAATTTGTATATCGCGGAACTTCAAGTCATTTTTTTAGCCAGTCAACCTGCAAGTTCGTCTGTCAATTTGTATAGTGCAGAAATCTAGGTGATGTTTGTAGGACACAAAACTATAAAGGAAATGCTTTTCCCTTTAATATATCATTTGTGACACAAATGTAGTATGTGGCTCGTTTTATCACTTTTCCATCCGTAAACAATGGCAATCTTGAGCCCGCCAGCCCTGGAGCCCGTGTGTCAATTTGTATATCACGGAGCTTTGAATGTTGTTTGGAGGTCATGGAAAAATAGAAGTGCAATGTTGAGCCAGCCAGCACGCAAGTCTTCCTGTCAATTTGTATATTGCGGAAATCTCGGTGCTACTTGTAGGACACAGAACAATAGAGGGCTAATTTAGAGAAAGGGGAAGCGCTGAGTCGAAACGTGTGAATCTGCCAACCCATGTAGCAATGCATTTTCGGAAAAAAAAACGATTAAGTAACCAGGAAGAGAAACTACAAGGGATAAAAGAGTGGAAAAATAGAAAGGTGGAGGGTTGTTTTCGTAAGCGCGAATTGGTTTCAAACAAGCCCCATTTTTGCAAAACCATCATTTTCTACTAATTGTCAGCAAATGCTTTGTTGAAGATTAGATTTTATTACAACATGTGGGTGTAAGTATGTTCTTGATACATTATTCCATGACTGTAACATATTAACTTAAGTATTAAACTTCATTTTCTACTAATTGTCAGCAAATGCTTTGTTGAAGATTAGATTTTATTGGAATGTGTGGGTGTAAGTGTGTTCTTCATACATTATTCCATGACTGTAAAATATTAACGACTGTAAAATATTAACTTAAGTATTAAACTTCTTGCATTATGGGTTGTTAGCATTAAAGCTTAATAATTGCATGTCTAGAAACAAGAATGACGATTTTGCTGCAACATTGTACTTTGGTATTGCTATGTTCTATCTGCATTAGGAATATAATTGAACGTTAGTTTGAAACTATGTGTAATCCGTTTTTTGTTTGCATAAAAGCCTGGTGGATTGACACAGTACATTGTCATATAATTGTTAGATGTTCCATCTTAGAACAAATTACCTATGTAAACAAAATATCGAAGAACTACGAGACCATCGAACCATGCCAATGAGAATAGGAGTGAAGCAACAACGAAGACTCCAAGGAATTTTTTTTTAATAGCAAATCCATTTAAAAAAAAAGAAGAAAAACATCGAGTATTGTACATCTATCCTTAGAAATTGGATGCAGTTCTTCGGGCCAAAGCATTGAACGTATCTGCCACAAACACATGCACAGGATTCGCAATATGCAGGATCATTGTAGTTTTCTCCTCGATCAATCATTCTATGGTAAAATTGATAGTTTTCAGAAGCTTCTCGTGAGGAAGAAGATGAAAAATGCTGCAAGGAAAATGGAATATCCCTTAACTGAAAGTTAGGACGGAACTAGAAACCACCTCTGCACAATTGAAAAAACTCTAGGGACACAGGTTGCATGTGCAATTTCAGAGGCCCAAATTAGTCCATTCTGGGTGGAAGGAGATGACTAGTAGAAATATGCCTTGCACCAGTGAGAGTTCTGGTCCTGATTCCTGAAGATGTTAATTGTATATCCAGAGAACAAGACAGTAGCCCTACAATCGAATAATTTTTTGGCTTGAAATATATCTCTGGGAGAATCAACATATCATTTCTTTGCAGTGAACTTCTTCCACCTAGAACGGACTAATTCGGACCCCTGGAATTCCTACTTTCGAGTTGCAAAGAGGCTATTGCGTTCAACGTCGGTTTCTTTTCTGAAACTCCTTTTGGTGTTGTCAGGACCATCATCACTGAGCCAGGAAGTTACGCCCATTATGGTTGATTTCAATTTGGGTGCAGGAGTTGGAACAGTCTTTGCATTTCCATCATCCATTGTCGTATCATCGCCCATCAGATCATCTTCTTCCGTCTCAGAATCCATGACATCAACCTCTGCGCTAGCCATCAATGCAATTGGACAGGTTCTCTGAGCAGGCAGGGTTTCCTTGGAAATATTTGGCTTGAAATATATCTCTCAGTGTACCAAGGGACCATCTTCTTTTTTGCTCCTAGGCAAAGGGAGATGAGTAGTAAGAATATTCCCTGGAATAGTGGAACCTCTGGCCATTATGCCTGAATGGGTTTACTGTATCTAGACAAAACTTCTGCTACAAGTTAATGAGAATTTTTGTTTTCTCCAGACGATGTTTGAAATGGAAATTGGGAAGGGATAATATAACCCTCCACAAATTATGGTTTAATGCGTATCAATGGAATATCTCCTTGAGCCTTTCCCTGATCAATGAAAATCTCCATGGTTCATGCATAAATAGTTGTTACCATTAAATCTCACTAATTGCATATTTAGAAAAAAGTGTGAAGGTCGCGGTGACAACGAAGAGAGATTAAGAATTAGAGATTTCTTAAAGACACCAACCCGTCGGTGCACAAAACAGATTGCATCATGTCTGAAATGAATCTTGGAAAGGATAACACTCTTCTCCGCAAATCTTGGTTTAATTCGTAGTAATGACAAATCTTCTCCGGCCTTCTAGACATTAATGACAATCTTAATGGTTCATGCAGGATGAACTACTAGCATTAAAGCTTAATTATTGCATATCTGGAAATAAGTACGAAGGTAGCGATGATGGCGAATTGCGACCAAGAATTGTACATTTTGTCCACCCCCCAACCCGTGAAACAGATTCCAAGAAATTCCGAAGTATGGAAAGCAGTCGGGCGGGTTACAAAAAAAAAGGGGCAGAAGATATACCCAGGAGACGTCAGGGGCCGATGGTCATATTGCATCTCAGTGACTTCGGGTTGAACTTCGGGTTTTGTATTGTCGAGAGGGAAATTTGTATTGTTGAACTTCGGGTTTTGTATATAAAATCATGAGACATTCGGAAAAAGAACCAAGTAAAAAGAAAGCGAAAGCATACATGATGAAGGGGTATTTGTTTGCTAATTTGTAAATCGTGGAAGTCCGGGGGCTAGTTGCAGGTGACAGAACAATGGAAAAAAAATGTTAAACCCGCCTATGTAGGAACCCACAATTCAAAAATTTTGTTCAATATGAAATGGGGAAGCGGTCGTTTGGGCTGGTGATATAAAAGTTACAATGGAAATATGAAGACGCACCTAGATATTTTCCAAAAAATGAGTAAGTAAAGAAAGGGAAAGCA
>ML776894.1:644264-666213 GCA_009831015.1 Picea engelmannii | reverse complement strand
TTTACAAGCAACATAAAATGTTTCTCACACATCTTGCACCAATCACTCCATTTCTATAGATTTTATAAATCTGAAACTTTTCATAGGAGAAGAATGACATTGTCTCGTATTTAATTAAATCATAAGTATACATTTACAAGCAAGAAATTTTTTTTCTCGTGCATCTTGTAGTTATTTCTCCTTTAGTACTATAAATTTCATAAATTATTGAAATTATTATTGAAATAAATTTCATTTCAACTATATTATTCATAATTGCATTATATTAAAATTTCCATAATATTCACTCAAATAAATTTCACAATATTAACTATATTTACTATATTTATAACATGGGAAGGAATTTCATCATACCAAAAATATTATATTTTTTAAAACCATTTTAAAATATATTTATAAATCTATTGTAATCAAATTAAAAAAAAAAAATTAAAACCATTTTAAAATGTATTTATGAATTTATTGTAATTGATTTTTAGTTTTTAAAATGATTTATTTTTTATAATTGTTTTCTTATTTTTGTATATTTAATTAAATAATAATGTTTTTTCCACTTGATTTATATTTTTTGAGCTGCTTCATCTCATCATTAGTGTGTGTTTGTAATTTTTTGAGTAAGTATAGATTTACAAGTAACATAAAATGTTTTGTGTGTATCTTGTAGTAATTGCTCCATCATTTCTATAATTTTCATAAAGTATTGAGAATAAATCTAAAACTTTTCATATATGAAAAATGATATAGTCTAATAATTTTTAAATATTAATAAAAATATTATATCAGTATTAATATAAGGATTTGTTTTTATCGGATGAAAATTTAAATTTTTATTTACAAAGTAAAATTCATAGAAAAACATAGTAAAAAGTAATAATTTCATAGAGAGTTTAGAACTAAATAAATGAATTTGACAAAGAGTTTCATTCAAATTCTCTCTTAATTTAAATAAATATAAATTTAAAATGATGATATTAAACTTCACCTTGATATTATTCTTATTAAATTATTGTGTAAGATTAATTTTTTTTATAATATTATTAATTTATAAATATTTATATCATTTGGATGTAATCTTAGTATGATAAAAAGAATTTGCTTAATTATTTTCATTTTCATTTTAGAATTATTTAAATAATTATTGAAAAATAATTTTTTTATAAATTTATTACATATATTAATCTTTAATTATTTTTAATTTAATTATTAAATAATTTAGATAATCTAAATCCTATCTATAAAGATAAATGAAGCTTATCCATATATATATATATATATATATTAAAATTAATGTGTTATATTTAATAGTTCACAAGTATTTCTCAAGCATTGTTAAAATTTATTTGGTCATCTAGCTTCTTTTAAAAATAATGTATTGTGTTACAAAGTCATTAAATAAATAGATTATAAATTATAGATTTTATTAGTCTTAACATTATGCATTATCTAATGTTACTTGTGTGCAGGTTGCACAATTAAAATTTCTTACAAATTCATATATTTAATGCATACATTACATTTTTAATATTAGAATGACATAAGTATTGCCCAAATTAAACAAGGTTGCATGGCAGCATAGTTCCTATCAAGGAGGTTACAAGGTAAATTGTGGAAAATGGGGTCGAATTGTAAATGACAGAAGTGTTCGGTGCAAAATGTATATCACGGAAATATTGTGTGCAACATGTATATCACGGAACATGGGGCATAAAATTTCGTTAGCACTAAGGCGCGACCCTACAGAGCAAGGTAAATTGTGGGAAATGTGGTTGAATTGTAAATGACAGAAGTGTTCGGTGCAAAATGTATATCACGGAAATGTTGTGTGCAACATGTATATTACGGAACATGGGGCATAAAATCTCGTTAGCGCTAAGGCGTGACCCCACGGAGAGATATGAAACTGTAGAGAAGATGTGGCAAGTAGCATGAAGCACATGTGGTATCCATGCAGTGAATGATGCTTGGCATGTAGAGCACCATTTATTTTTTGAAAGTATATAACAAAATACAATTTGTTCATAGTGGAAGAAACAATTTGGAAATTTAAATGCATTTGTCATGTAGACTAGTGAAAGATAAAAATGTATGAGGAAATACATTTAAAAGGAGATAAGAAAACAATTTTATCTTAAATATGTCAAAAAATAAAAGTTTGTTACATACTACTGGAAATTTTGAAATATATATAAAAAAAATCCTGTTACATATTAATGGAAATTTCAATGCGTTTGTCATATAGACTGGGATTGGGGCTCCTGTGGACCTTAAGAGAAATATGTACAAGAAACAGGATTGTAGAAAGAAGATGGAGTGCAATACCTGCAAAAGAAATAAATTGAAAGGTATAATATGGAGTGCAATACCTGCAAAAGAAATAAATTGAAAGGTATAAGTGTTTGGCTAGACATTTCTATTTAAAAAAGTGGAATTACTGGGTTGATAAACAAAGAAGGATGCGATCACTAGACTTACAGTGATGGTACATATGAGCCCTTTTGCTATTTGCTTGTGGCTGCCATTTCATTGATGTCGTTGACGACTGCTGGAATCCTAGCAACTGCATATTTCCTTTCATCGGTGGCCTGCTTCAATTCCCTTTCGAGCCATTCTTCAATGTAGCTTTTCATTGGGGTGACGTTGATCTCATTCTGGATTTTTATGTTGAAAAGATTGTTTTCTAATTCCCGGAAGTCGATAGAAAGATTACACAAAACCTAATGAATTTCCTCATTCTATACTGAATAGTCGACTAGACAGTCGTCGACGTGAGCTTGATCATATTCAAGGATGTTGTAAAACTTTTCCAGAGAAAACGCCTTAAACATATCAACCTGTTTATCGAACTCTTTCCTAGATAAGGGCAAGGAGTTTGCGATTAAGTCGGGGTCTTGGAAGTCATTGGTCTTTCCGACTAAGTTTATTCTTGACACCCTTGTGAATAATTTATCTTTCTTTGATATGGCTTGTTCACATGATTGAACAAGAGATGCAGGTTATTCACTTTTTCTTTCTAGCATGCATTTAATTGACCGATCTGGTTTTTGGATGGAAGATCTTGTTGTCTTCTTTTTGTTTCTGTCATATTGCTGACAGTGGTGCCAAAAGGAAGGACCATGTTTAAATATAAATGTTTTTCATCTTTTAACTCCGCTTGAAAATGTTCGAGCAAACTATGTGCCCTGGTTCCAAGGGAATTAATGGTTTGTGATGTTTTTCATCTCAGGTTGAAGTTGCTAGAATGCGTTGTGAATTTGTCAATTTTGTTGATGTTTTTCAACACGAACTCCCCTACTTTCCAAGGCAGAGGAATGAACCTTTTTTTTCTCTTCTTTTGCAATAAATGCAACCAGTAGTTGTATTTTCATGCTACTTTTGCAACAAACATTCTATCTATAATGTGACATGGAAGGAGAGCGGGTTTTTCCATGGAGCCAAAAATTCTTATCATAGTGTAATTATCCAAATGTTCAAGTGTTCCCTTCCTATCCAAAAACCTGGTTGCATGGTCAGATATGGGGGAGCATCTTCTATTAACAAAAAAAATTTGAAAACAGACACAAAGCCATTAAAAACCTTATAAAAACAGTGGGAAGCCTTGTGCTTCCATAAGGCTTGGTACCAGAATGTTACTGGGTCGAATTCCCAGTTGACATTCTTGGACATAGACAGTTTTGGAAACTGACATCAATGTGCTATCGTAAAAACTAAGTAGGATGACATATAAAATTTCTTTTCCCTTTTGAAGCTTGAAAATTGGGAACAAGTTTCATGGGAAATTAACTTGCCCCAATAAAAAATGGCTTGTTCTTTGACTGTGAAATACAAAATATAAAGAGCCATTCCAGGAAACAGTTGTTGTGGACTCCTGTCCCGTTATTCTTGTAAACAACCAGACAATTTCACGGAATGGATTTCTAAATGAACTAACATGCAAGCTTGTGATATTGTCAGGAAACAGAATCAGGTCTTCCAATAAATGGGGAAAGAGGTCCAAGCCATTATTATGCTTTGCTAGGAACTGTTTGCAATCTTCTCCTATGAAGTTCAATGTTAGCTCCGACAATCTTAACATCTGGTGGAAGACCTGAGGTGACAAAGAAACAAAAGAGCGGTCTCGCAGTGGAATAATTTTTATTTCTGAAATAAATTTATCGGCGCACCAAGAGACCAAGTCCTTAGAGTAAAAAACCTCAGGGACACAACCTGCACAAGCAATCCCAGAGGTCCAAATTACTTGGTTTTTAGTGGCAGAGGTTGAGTAATAAAAATATGCCCTGGACCACTAGAAGTTCTGGTCCTTGCGCTCGAAGATGTTCACTGTATCTCCACAAAACTGTTGTCAAGATGATTCCATAGGTTTATGAGAATGTTGGTTTTCTCTAAACAATGGTTGAAATGAACACTTAGAGCCGATAATGTAACTCTCCGCTAAATCTTGGTTAAATGCTTATGAATGGGAAAGCTCCTTGAGCCTTTCGCTTATTAATGACAATCTGTATGGGTGGTGCATGATGAACTATTAGCAGTAAAGCTTACTTATTACATATTTAGAAATGAGAAAGTGGCAGGTACAGTGAAGAGAAATTAAGGATTGGAGGTTTTGTAGGAACCCGCGATTCAAAATTTTTGTTCAATATGAAACGGGGAAGCGGTTGGTCGGGCTGGTGATATAAAAGTGACAATGGAAATATGAAGATGCACCTAGATATTTTCCGAAAAACGAGTAAGTAAAGAAAGGGAAAGCAGAGGGAAAAGAGAAAGAAGATGAAAATTTTCGGAAGTGGGAATTGGTCTTAATAGTAACTATGGAGTGCATTAAAAATGTTAATAGGTTCTTCAATCAAGGAATAGAAACAACGAGCGATGTTTATAGTTTCCAGGATCTGTTTGTATAAGAGAAGCATCACAAAGTTACAAGAAAATCATATTTTGGATGTTTTAAGTAAAGTTTCTATACTGTTAGCTTCACCGCAAGTATAACAATGATGAATTTTAATTTTAATGTCCTCTCATTCATATGATTGTTCCATTAGAATTCAGATAGTATATATTCTTTTATTTCAATTTTCTTGCTAATTTGTGGATCGCAGAAGTCAGGGTGTTGTTTGCAAGCGACAGAACAATGGAAATGCAATATTGAACCCGCCTATCCGGTAACTCACCTATTCGGAAAATTGAGAGACAAAAATTTTGTACAATATGAAACGGGGAAGCGGTTGGTCAAGTTGGTGATACAAAAGTAAGTGAAATCTGAAGACATGAATTCGCCAACTTCCGCACCTAGAAATTTTCTGAAAAATGAGTAATACATACTAAATATGTACTATAAAGTATGAACATGAGATTTTATAGAGCATGTACGGATCCCACATTCCATACTTAACCACTTTTTGGATCGCGGGTTCTCGAGATGGCGGGCTCAAAATTGGGCCTCTATTGTTCCGTGGCCTATAAATACCACCCATAATTCCGCGATATGCAAATTGACAAGCAGACCTATGGGTTGGTTGGGTCAACATTGCACTCCTATTGTTTCATGTCATACAAACAACACTCGGAGTTCCACGATATACAAATTGACAGATAGACTCCAGGGATGGCGGCCTCAAGATTGCGATTATTTACAGATGGGAATCCCTATCAACTATCTAACATTATCTAAAAACATTATTTTCAATACTAAATTATTAATATTAAATATTGATATTGTATAATTTCATTAGAATTTTTTTTTTGTACAATATGAAACATAGAAGCAGTCGGTCGGGCTGGTGATATAAAAGTAAGTGAAATCTGAAGACGTGAATCCACCAACTTATGCACCTAGAAATTTTTCGAAAAATGAGTAATACGTACTAAATATGTATTATAAAGTATGGACATGAGATTTTATAGAGCATATACGGATCCCGCATTCCATACTTAGCCACTTTTTGGAATGCGGGTTCTCGGGCTAGCGGGCTAAAAATTGGGCCTCTATTGTTTTGTGGCCTACAAATAGCACCCAGAATTCCGTGATATAAAAATTGACAAGTGGACCTGCGGGCTCGCTGGCTCAACATTGCACTCTTATTGTTTTTTGTCCTCCAAACAACACTCGGAGTTCCGCGATATACAAATTGACAGACGGACTCTAGGGCTGTCGGCCTCAAGATTGTGATTGTTTATGGATGGTAATTCCTATCAACTATCTAACATTATCTAAAAACATTATTTTCAATGATAAATTATTAATATTAAATATTGATATTGTACAATTTAATTAGACAAAAAAGTTTGTACAGTATGAAATGGGGAAGCGGTCGGTCGGGCTGGTGATATAAAATTAACTGAAATATGAAGACGTGAATCCACCAACTTCCACACCAAGAAATTTTCCGAAAAAAATGAGTAATACATACTTAATATGTACTTTTATAAAGTATGGATATGAGATTTTATAGAGCATGAACAGATCTCGCATTCCATACTTAACCACTTTTTGGATCACGGGTTCTCAGGCTGGCAAGATCAAAATTGGGCCTCTATTGTTCTGTGTCCTACAAATAGCACCCAAGAGTTCCACGATATACAAATTAGCAAGCGGACTTGCGGGCTAGTTGGTTCAACATTTCACTTCTATTGTTTCGTGTCCTCCAAACAACATTCAGAGTTCCGCGATGTACAAATTGACAGATGAACTCCAGGGTTGGAGGTCTCAAGATTGTGATTGGTCATGGATGGTGATCCCTATCAACTATCTAACACTACCCAAAAACATTATTTTCAATACTAAAGTATTAATGTTAAATATTGATATTGTACAATTTAATTACATAAAATTATTAAAGGATGTTAAATATCTTATTTAAAAGAAAAACCCGTGTATTAGGAAACTTGCGTTCCAAAATTTTTGTATAATATGAAACGGGGAAGAGTTCGGTCGGGCTGGTGATATAAAAGTGGGTGGAAATCTGAACAAGTGTATTTGCCAAGTTCCACACCTAGAAATTTTCCAAGAAACGAGTAATACATACTAAATATGTACTTTTATAAAGTATGGGCATGAGATTTTATAGAACATGTATGGACCCCTCATTCCATACCTAGCCACTTTTTGGATCGCAAGTTCTCGGGCTGGCAGGCTCAAAATTGAGCCTATGTTGTTCCGTGCCCTACAAATAGCACCCAGAGGTCCGCGATATACAAATTGACAAGCGAAATTGAGGGCTATTTGAATTTTAAGGGCCTCATGTTGATATGATAGCACAATTGGACTTCGGCCAGTTTATATTCGTTTATTACAATATGAAACGGGGAAGCGGTCGGTTGGGTTGGTGATATAAAAGTAAGTAAAATCTGAAGACGTGAATCCACCAACTTTCGCACCTAGAAATTTTCTGGAAAACAAGTAATACATACTAAGTATGTACTCTTATAAAGTATGGACATCATATTTTTATAGAGCATGTACGGATCCTGCATTCCATACTCGGCCACTTTTTGGATCACGGGTTCTCAGCTTGGCAGGCTCAAAATTGGGCCTCTATTGCTCCATTTCCTACAAATAGCACCCAGAATTCTGTGATATACAAATTAACAGGTGAACTGGCTAGCTCAACATTGCAATTCTATGGTTCCGTGTCTTCCAAACAACACTCGGAGGAAACGAGTAATACATACTAAATATGTACTTTTATAAACTATGGACATGAGATTTTATAGAGCATGTACGGATCCCTCATTCCATACTTAGCCACTTTTTGGATCTCAGTTTGTCGGGCTGGCGGGCTCAAACTTGGGCCTCTATTGTTTCGTTCCCTACAAACAACACCTAGAGTTCCACAATATACAAATTGACAAGCGGACTTGCAGGCTGGTTGGCTCAACATTGCACTTCTATTGTTTCGTGTCCTCCAAGCAGCAGTCAGACTTCTGCGATATACAAATTGACAGACAACCTCGTGACTGGAGGGCTCAAGATTGCCATTGTTTACGGATGGTCATCTCTATCAACTATCTAACATTATAAAAAAACATGATTTTCAAATACTAAATTATTTATATTAGATATTGATATTGTAAAATTTAATTACATAAATTATCAATATTGAACCCGCCTATCCGGTAACTCGCCTATTCAGAAAACCACGAGCCAAAAATTTTGTACAATATGAAATGGGGAAGCGGTCGGTCGGGATGGTGATATAAAAGTAAGTGAAATATGAAGGCGTGAATCCGCCAACTTTCGTACCTAGAACTTTTTCAAAAAATGAGTAATACCTACTAAATATGTACTATAAAGTATGGACATGAGATTTTGTAGAGCATGTACGGATCTCGCATTCCATACTTAGCTACTTTTTGGATCACGGGTTCTCGGGTAGGTGGGCTCAAAATTGGGCCTCTATTGTTCCGTGATATACAAATTGACAAGCAGACCTGCAGGTTGGCTGGCTCCACATTGCATTTCTATTGTTCTGTGTCCTCCAAACAACACTCAGAGTTACGCGATATACAAATTGACAGACAGACTCCAGGGCTGACAGGCTCAAGATTGCGATTGTTTACGGATGGTAATCCCTATCAACTATCTAACATTATCTAAAAAAATTATTTTTAGTACTAAATTATTAATATTAAATATTGATATTGTACAATTTAATTAGACAAAAAAGTTTGTACAATTTGAAACGGGGAAGCGGGCGGTCGGGCTGGTGATATAAAAGTAAGTGGAAATCTGACCATGTGCATCCACCAACTTCCACACCTAGAAATTGTTCGAGAAACGAGAAATACATACTAAATATGTACTTTTATAAAGTATGGACATGAGATTTTATAGAGCATGTACGAATCCCTCATTCCATACTTAGCCACTTTTTCGATCACGGGTTCTCGGGCTGGCAGGCTCAAAATTGAGCTTCTATTGTTCTGTGCCCTACAAATAGCACCCAGAATTCCACGATATACAAATTGACAGGTAGAATTGCGGGTTGTCTATCTCAACATTACACTTCTATTGTCCCGTGTCCTCCAAACAACACTCGGAGTTCCGTGATRTACAAATTAACAGACGAACTCCAGGACTGGCAGGCTCAAGATTGCGATTGTTTACGGATGGTCATCCTATCTAACATTATCTAAAAACATTATTTTCAAATACTAAATTATTAATATTAAATATTGATATTGTACAATTTAATTACATAAAATTATCAAAGGATGTTAAATTGCTTATTTTAAAAAAATTGAAGGAAACAAAACAAAGTTTTTTAAAATTCTATCACCGCAAGCATAACAATGACCAATTTGAATTTTAAGGGCCTCTTGTTGATATGATGGCACAATTGGAATTCGTAGAATATATATTCGTTGATTTCAAATTATTCTAGGAGATTAATTTTACCAAGTTCATCGATCAAGGAAAAATGTTAAAACAAGCCACATACTACATTTGCGTCACAACGCCATACAAATTATCATGCAGATTTGTGGGCTAGCTGGCTAAAAAAAATTGCAATTGTATTGTTTTGTGTCCTCCAAACAACACTCGGACTTCCGCAATATACAAATTGACAGACGAAGCATACAACCAAGAACCAACTAAACTCCAAATAGGCCGCAAGCAAGTTCCCACAAGGTTCCATAGAGCAGGACACATCGAACTTTGCATCAAACAATTTGATATACAAAGAAAAAATGTCGCGACATTCGTTTTCTCTTACATCGGGTATACGTTCCCAGTAGAAAATAACCGAGACCATGGGATATATGGGGTTTGTTGCCATGCTTCCCATTTTTGGACCAAACAATCTTATGCACATGCAATCTCAAGTACTCAAGTCCGATGAGAATTCATCTGGATGTTGAAGAAATATTACAGAGACACATGAGATATTTTTGTTTCCTGCCAAAGTTTGATATGTTTTTTTTTCCCTTCTTTAGCCGATATGCAAAATTGCATTGTCCTCATTTAAGGTAAATTTGTTGTGTATCTGAAAGTTGCGCAACATGTAGACACTGCTTGCCTTTTTCTGTAGATATGTTTTATACAAAAATTATGCCAACCCAGGAAGCACATTTTGTAACAGAGGATGCCTAACTATACAATGCACGGTTGTGTTTCCCACGGTTCGGATGGAAGAATTGAGGCAATGTCCATATATATATGGAAATTTTTCACCACATCATAGACAATCAATCCTATCATCACTTATCAAAGCGGAGGCAGAAGGAAGAGAGTTTCATTTCACACATACAGGTTCAAAGGGGGTCGAGTACGCATTCGCTGCAACCAAAACACCTTCAACCTGGGAACATGAGCATAGGAATTAATACATTGAGCAATATAATACACAAGTGCACCTGCCCTCTCTTGAAAAGAAATAAATAAATAAAACAAGCCGCATAAATTTGGTGAAGACTATTTTTATAAGCAAAGTGAGGATGATTTTGTGGATGTATATGCACAATAGTTGTAGAGCTAGCTAGCTTCTTCAGATCCTGTACTATATCTTCTTGTAACTGTGTTACAAACATTGTCTGGTTTGTTTGAAAGACCCTTTCTCTTACATCCCTTTTCTTTGTTACATTTTTGAAGAGAATAAGTGGAAACTACCCTTTATGTAATTGTTGTTCCATTGAATAAAACAAATTTGAATAGGTATCGAACAATTGCAGCTGCAACATGGAACAGTGCAATATTTGTGTAACTTACCCGAGATACATGCACATGTGAAAGTAAACGACAAAACTGGATATGGAAAGTGGTACCATTGCCTTGTCGTTGTCCAGCTCTCCATCCTTTATATGGAGAATGTGTTGTGAGCCAAGTTTTCTCTCCAGTGTGACAGTTGCATCAATGGTTCCGATTCGGTAAATATCACTACTCTATGCAAGCTGGTTGATAGTCGCATCCAAGACGAAATGATATTATGAACAAACGGCGAGACTTGTTTCCACAATACTTGTTTCGTTGAGAGAAATAATACGATCACAATCACCATGATCATATACTGTTTTGGGCAATATATTAAAATTTGTAATGGATATCCCTTTATCGGGCAATATCTTTTTTGCATGTTTCTGGACAAGTTGTGTAGGAATAGTCAGTGTCACTGTCATCATGACCTCCTTGTTTGTCATGTCAGAAAACATAATGGATCTAGTTTTTTTTGCCTTGTCCAAGTAGGTGCTATAGACGACCATTATGTCCCCGACAAACACTCGTCCAATTCGGCAGTTGTTTAAGCCCTCTATTGATAGTACTTTGGGTGTTACAACTCTAGACCTGGTGACAATTTTTGAACAGGAAAACTAAAGTGAATGGTAGTGTGATTTTTTTTTTTGTATTCTTCTTTCACTAGAATAAATCTACAAGTACACTCATAGCTTCAATGAACTATGGAGCCATATTTTTGCAACCACACCTCTTATTTTGCGGAACCTGTGATATGTTCAGCTTCTTGCTTGTACTTGTTGATACTTCTTGTGAACTACAAACCATGTATTGCAGATGACATCAACATATTCACCATGCCATAGATGAATAAATAGCCGAGGAGATTTTCTTGGTAAACATACTAAGAGCAGAACATATGCATCTTTACCTTTGGCCTTGTTGGTTTGCTGATGTCTGGGATGAATGACTGCTCGTGGTCATGTCACTAGTCCAACGTTTTATGATGCGAGCATGTGTATATGAACATCAAGACTAAAAAAGCATATGCATTGTATACTGTCCATGAGAAGGACTAAACAAGCGTAAAATTATATGCATCTAATTTTTTAGACTGGAAAAATGTGTAACAGTAAACAGGGCTTGATGGCGGAGCAGCACGACCAATCTGTATATCACGGACCCCAAAAGCCAGGGGAACAATATTGAACCCGCTAGCCCAGCACCCGTAATCGACAAAGTGGGTAAGTATGGAATAAGGTATAAGTGTGACCATATATGTGAAACCGTTAGTCCACCAACCGATGCACCAAGGAATTTTCGGAAAGACCACTAAGCAGATCAATTAGAAAACAAAAGGGATAATAGAAAATGGAAAAATTAGAAATAGGGAGGGAAGAAAGGCCCATTGCTTCCAAGCAATCATTTTCTAGTCTAATATTAAATTCCCCCACCTAGTTTGTATATTTAATTTACCAGCACAATTGGTATACCTTTTCAAAGATTGTACCACAGAACCCTCTGTTGTTGCACAAAACAATTCATCTTCCTGTCCAACCAACCTGTTTCTTCCAAGGTAGCAACACCGAATATGCAAAGGACATGAAGGCAAGTTAGTATGAAAAAATACATCTAAAATAAAGAGAAACGGGTCTATTTATTCCAATGTAACAAAAAACATAATACGATTCACATGAGAATACGCAGAAATATATTATAGTTGAAGGAAGAAAATAAAAATAAATAAATAAAATGTGCAAAGCAGTAGAACAAGCACAACAAATATACAGGCAGTAAATGAAAAAATGAACACTGGAATATGAAATAAGAGTACATGTATTCACTTCTGTAATTCCTCGTCTACATTCCCGCCAAAGAGTCCATTGTCCTCTCCAACCATTCTGTTTGTTTAAACATTTAAGACTGTCAGGTTGTCTAAGAATCTCACGGTACGCAAAAATTTAAGTTGTTAGGCTTGTTGGAGGACCTCGCGTCATGTAAACATTTAAGTTATCAAGCCTATGCAAGAACCTCAAAAAAAGTGTCAATACATTTCAATACAAATACATGCAACAAGGACGTTATAAACTTTGGAATTATCGATCACTATAAAGCTTGGATATCTAAACATTTCAATATGATTAGTACAAAATAAAAAGCACCGTATATGATCTAAGACAATGATAGAAGAAAAATGCTAAGACAAACATCCGAACTAATGCTAGCATTAATCCACCTTGAAGAAATGCATAAGAAAAATATATGATTCAAAAATACCGTAGACGATGAAAAAGTTTGGATATTCTAACATATAAAACATTGGGAATAACGAGGCCGACAATAAGACCTCCAATCTGTTATATAATCAGATCACTACATATATGGTACTCTTTATTATATAAAATTCAATGTTTTTAGTTCCCTAGCTCCAACAATAGATATTATGCAAATATTTGTGGTCAAAGGAGAAACTAATTTGAGATCAATGAATTATTGATCGCTATAGTCCCTCTATGCCTACGACAGGGACTAATGATACTTAGATATTTTATTAATTTATTCATACTTTATTTATAATAAAATTTTATAAGTTTATTCTTTTTTTCTTTAAATTAGTATTAATGTTATTAATAATAAATTACTTTTAAATTAGTATTAATGTTATTAATAATTTATTACTTTAATGTATTAAAATAATATTAATTTACTTTCATATTTTTATAATGTTTTATACTTTATAAATGTATAATATATTAAACAATCATACTTTATTAATTTATTACTTTATTATTCCTTTTTTTTAATTAATATTAATGTTATTAATAATTTATTACTATACTTGCATACCTTTATAATGTTTTTATACTTTATAAATGTAATCATAGTTTCATACTTTATTAATTTATTACTTTATTATTCATTCATTCTTTAAATTAATATAATTAATAATTTATTACTTTAATGTATTAAAATAATATTAATTTACTTCCATACCTTTATAATGTTTTTATACTTGCTTGCAGGGATTTGGTCTAGTGGCCAACGAATGTACTGTTAAGGTGTTTGTGTTGTTTTGAAAGTCATGAGTTCAAACCTTGATTTATCCAGAGGCGTGCTTGCGGGCTGTGGGATTCTCCCTAGGGGTTATAAGATAGCCAACAGGATTCGACCCCGTGTCACGCGAGTACGATATTGCCGCCATTGTCGATTACCCTAGTCATAAAAATAAAATAAAATAATATTTTTTATACTTTATAAATGTATTAAACAATCCTACTTTATTAATTTATTACTTTATTGTTGTATTATTTATTAGGTTGTGTAAATGTTAAATGATTTGTTAAATGTTAATTAATTTATTATTTTATTGTTGTATTATTAAATAATTTCATTAATAAATTGTATCCCACATTTTAAATATAAATTTAAAATCACGATATCAAACGTCACGTTGATATTATTCTTATTAAATTATTGTGTTAGATTACTCTTTTACATTTTAATTTTAGAAATATTTAAATAATTTATTAAATAATTACTAATAGTTGGAAAATAATATTACTTTATAAATTCATTACATATATTAATTTTATGTTCCCTGGATGGGGTGTCAGAGCACTCCACGCGTCCATCCGTGAACTCAGAGCCCACCACCTCACCTCGATCTATGTGACGACACCTGTTGGTCCCTTCGACCTTTATTACCACCTTATGGATTCTGCAACTATACATTTCATCATTCTCTCAACTAAATGCTTCAGTGCGCTTAGAGCTAGCTTCCCGTCATGGATATGACGTTGGTACACTGTTCGATCCTCCTGCGCTCGTGTGCCTTTACTCTCCATCCTCCCTCTTATGGTGATGCCCATCCCTCCAGTTGGCATCTATCACCCTCTCCTTCCAACAACTCTTACACTTTGTCATTCTCCCTGGTTCCTACCTGATTCTTCCTGTTCGAATCTTCGCCTCACCCTCACGTTCGTCAGGCTATTCCTCTCCTTCAAGGGAAGTCGAAGAGAGGTTCCTTGTGGTACCAAAACAGAGCATCCATGGAAAGAAGGCACCCGCCCACATTCGCTCCTATGCTTATCTCCTCACCTTCGTCATCCACTTAGTCCTCACCAAACCAATGTGGCCTTCCGCCTCTGTCTTCACCATGGACTTGTCAAGTTGAATTGTTTGACCTTTAGGGGAATTCTCTCAGAAATGCTCCTAGACCTCTCCCAGACCTGGCCTCGACCTCATGTCTAGCATTGGCATGCCCTTCCAGTCCACCACCCTTCGCTCCCTCTCCACCCGCTTCGGCACCCCCGTCGCCATATTTTGTGCCCTCGCTGGAGGAATTCAATGCTCAGATGAAAGAACTTCAATTGGAAGTGACTCAAGGCCAAGCCCTACTCCAATCGGATTGTGCTTCGTGCCCGCGGCTCTGAGATTCGATCTCAATTCTCCAAGACTTGGTATTTGCAGTCCATAAGGACGTTGATGACCTTCATTTTTTGCTGGAACACCTGGACCAATGCATAGAGAAAATTGAATCTATGCTCTCGACACTACTCCACTCTTTGCATTCACCAAATTTGGGCACCAATGCCCCTGCATATCTAGGGGCGGTTCTTGCTCCAAACTTCCAGGGGGAGGACGAATGAGATGTGGATACATGCACACAAGCGGTTGAGGACAAGCGAGGCACCATGCGACACACACGTGCAATAGAATTCAAGTACATGAAAGCACACCAGACACCATGACAGTCGACAGGCATATAGGTGTCAGCATGCATGTTTTATTTTGACAATTGTTAGTTGTTTCTGGAAGTTTTTGTTTAGGTTTTTGGAGTTTACTACTATCTATTTTGTGGGTCTGTCAGACGATAGGCGTTTTCAGGTTCATATTATAATCTTCTTTGGTCTACAATATACATGCATGGATCGACCGAATCGGTTTCCCCACAGGGAGATTCAGTCAAATATGTTTAGTTCTCATTGATCTTTACAGTCAGAGTGTCAAGATGAGTTGTATTTCATTCAGGGCAACTCAACACATCCAAAAATTGTTCTCAAGACGATACTGTAAGTTTTTTCTTATGACAAGTAATATATAACTTCTTACTTTAAAAAAAAAATTATGTTAAAAGGATTTTAATTTAATTATTAAATAATTTCATTTATATATAAGGATAATCTAAAGTTGATCTCAGTACATAATAAAGATCAATGAAGCTTATCCATATATACATAACAAATATTAATGAACTATAAATACTTGAAACAATAAAAAATTCAAAATTAATGTGTTATATTTAATAGCTCACAAGTATTGCTCAAGGGTTGGTTAAAATTTATTTGATCACACTACAAGGAAAATACCCTATAGTCAAGGTTATAGCGGAGGCTTTTAGTGTTAAAAAATTGACAAAAAATGTTAAAAACACCTCCGCGAAAACATTCATTTTTGGTAGCGGATTTTTTTGTGGAGATTATAACGGAACTTCATTATAACTAAAAAAAATTGGGCGAGCGGAGGTTGTAGTAGATGTTTTCCATGCGGTGTGCTTCATAGGCCATACACATTGGTGTGCTTAAAACATTAATGCATCGGTGCCTACATTTCACAATAGGCACCGAGCAAGTCCTAAAATATTGGAGCCCCAATGCGTTTATACAAACTACAACCCGATTCTTTAATAAAAAAAAAACACATCGGTTGAATCTATGATACCAAGCACCGGTGCATTCTTGAAATTAAAGGCCCAGTGCTCACATGTCAACCAAAGAACTGGGGATGTCCAAGAAATATGGGGCATCGATGATCTTATAAACATAAACGCATCAGTGCCTTAATAGGAATAAAGAACCGGGGAAATCAATGATAACATGCACTAGTTCTTTAAAAAACAGGACCAGTGCATGATGTGATTGAGAAGGCTCTGATGCGGACTCATGAAATAGAAGCACCAGTGCACTGATAAATTGAACGCACCGATAAGCCATATTATTATTAGAAATTTTGGTTAAAATATTATTAATATCGATGCTTTTTCAATTTATCTCAGCACCGATGCATATTATGTTACAACACTAGTGCATGTTATAATTAAATGAACTGATGTTTTTTTATCATTGAATGCACCGATTGTCATTTTCTCTTTTCAGAAGCATCGACTTATGATAGTGCACAACTATTGTTATCTTTTAATTCCATTGTTTATCAAAAAATTGACATATATATTATAATAGCATTCATATAAATTAAATTTTGATTAGTGCATTTGGATATGATGTTTGGATTATCTTTTTATATCATCATTGTTTGCATCTCTTCATTATAATATTTAATCATCCATATATTTATTCATCGATGTAACATTTCACAGGAATATTGAACAAAACAAAAGAATAAAAGAAAACATATTTTATTATATATGAATAAGAGGCTCTTTGTCATACAAAATGGGACCCTTATTGGAAACCCCTTCTCTTTAATTAGGATAGTATTATGTCCATTACATTAAACAAAATGTCTGATTTTTACAAACAATTATTTCAAAAAATACAACAACTTGCATCGATATCCAAATATATTGATCATAATTCTTCATTGGAATTGTCATCAGACTTGCTTGAGCTACACCCATGTCTTAGGTTATTTGGTTGAATTTTTTTTTGATTGGCTTGATTTTTTCCCTCTTCTTCAAATGATTCCATCTACAAAACTAAAAATAAAGTGTAATGAGTGTATCTGCATTGGTGAGAATAATGAAAATTGAAATAAATAATTTACATGAATGCAAACTGAAAAGTGACATACCATAGCAAGAATCAAGTCCTGAATGATACACATTTTTTCAAAACCAAATTGCATGCCTTATGTCAACAACTCTTCTATTGGAACATTTCCATACTTTGTTTCTTGCAGTTTTAATATACCCCATAATAAATTATAGATTTAATATAAGATATTTTTTTTGTTCCATTAATTATAAAATGAGAGAACTAAAAAAACATAGATACGTACAAATTCCTGATGTAGGAGAATCAACAGCACGTCAGCAGGAAACCTAGCAATGCACTAGGAGGGAGCAGATCCCAACGAGAGAGAAGCGCCAACCTTCTCATTTTGTTTTAAATTTTTAAATTTAATGTAATTAAATTTTGAAAGGCTCGAGGAGCGCTGAGCCATTGTATATGTGTAAGGCTGAGTGTAAGTCGCCTTTAATGGCTGACAGGTAGGTAGTAGGTGGGTAAGGATCGAGAATCCCCTCTCTTGTAGAAATATCAATGTATTGAGATCATAAGGATTAGCGCATTAGATGAGAATTAGAGAGCATTAAATAATCTCATGAGAAGAGAAGAGAGGAGAGGAGTGAAATAATTGGGACTCTGTTGCAGTCCCTTCTTGTAAAAATTGTACAAATCATTCATATTTAATACAAAGGCATATTTCCCTACATATGAATCTCTATGTGTATTGTATGTGTTTATGAATGTTTTCTGTGTATGTTTATGAATGCCATGAATGTATGAATCGTTCCCTTTGTAGGAATAGATAGACTTCCCTATCTATGTGATTTTTTGAGTGTTCTGGGCTATCAAGACTAGTGTAAGGAGTGCACGTTATAGTTGTGGAAAAACTCCAAAAATCCAGCGCAAGGAGTGTGGAAGAATTCAGTTTTGAGTTTAGGAAGAGTATGCCAAGTGGGCACACCATAACAGGTCATAGAATCTTAGAAGGGATAGTGTAAGGAGTGCACATAGCGAGCACAAGGAGTGCAGCTACACTTAGAGCAGTGTAAAATCTCAAGGGAAAGCCAGTGCAAGTGTGCACAGGGAAACCACAAGGAGTGTGCAAGTGAGTCTTTCAAGTCCAAGATTCAGGAGGTAAGTTCAAGGAGTGCACGAAGACAAAATTTCACTTAAGTGATGGTAAATCTCAAGAAGGAAGAGTGCAGAGTGCCAGGAGGGAACAAGAGATCATTTCAAGGAACAACGGACTGAACCCTTTGAAGTTGAAGAGTTGGAAGATCAGGAGAGACAACAAAAGTGTGCATAGGGTCGATGTAAGGAGTGCAAAAGGTGAGAATAGTATGATTTTCAGACTGCAAAGAAGTGCAAGGTGTGTGCCTGAGTTCGATTCATTCAACTGACAGAAGCTCGAGAAGAGATAGCGGGAGTAGGTCCGTAGAAAGAGGAAAAAAATATCTTTGTTTGAAGGAGAGCAGACAAGATCAGTCTGGGAGAAGCCAAGACCTCTCACAACCGTCGGATCAAGGTAAGGAGCACAAAATTTAAACTCTCGAAGTCATTCGAACTTCCCTGCTTCGAAAATTTTCAAGCGTTCGTTGTGAAGGAGGCAAAAGTTTCGAAGTCCCGAAGTGAAGCTATGACGTAGATCACTGGAAGGAGTACAATTCGTTGGATTAGTCATGGAGCATATATCTGGGTCATCGGATCAAGCCCAGGAAGGAGGGGAAGTGTTGTCAGAGAATATCCGATCCTAGCCATCGGATTTGTGTGCAAGCGAACATGAGTCATAAGATCTCATTGTTCAGTAGTTCGATGATTTAGAGGATCGTGGGTAAAAAATTCTTTAGTGCAAAATTCCCCAACTTTATGAAGTCCCTAAGTAAATCCAAGCTGTTCATTATTCGGGACACATGGACCATGGATCCCTACCCTATGCCACTTCGGTGTTTGGTGATTTGTGAGTCTAGTGGTGATTAGAAGCTAAAATTCTTGAAGCATGGATTTTCGAGGTATATCATAGTCGTTGGTTGTTGGAGAAGTGTGGACCGTTGATCCGGGTGCCTGTTCGGGAATTCATCGCTTCAACATTCATGAGAATCAGTGTGTATTGAGGTCAGAAATTTCGAAGCCCAAAGTAACGAAGTGTCATATCCCCGAAGCTCCAGATAGGTGCCTTTCTGGTAATCACTCGGTTCCATCCCTCAGTCATATGAGATTTTGACCCGAAGTTAAGGGGCTAGTGCCCGAAATATGTTTCCAAGGATAAAGGGGCTTAACAAGAGATCCCACAGGGTTTAGATTCCTATGTAACTGTGCCTAAGGAGATTTTAAAGGGCCTATGTACATTGGATGGGATCCAATAGGGATCTGAGACCTTATTCATCTCCTCAGTAGAATGATCCTAGACCGAGAGGTTGCACGAACCCCAAGGAGGGGTGGGGGTTTGCATTAAGTGGTATCAGAGATTTATTTTTATCAGAGCCCGAGTGGAAATTTTTTCTGATACCATCACGTGGTATCAGAGAAGATATTTTTTTGCAGACAACAGGCAAAGAAAGAGAAAAACAAGTATTGAAGCTATGCGTGAAGCACTTCTTGCAAGTGTGCAAAAAACAACAGACAACCAGTTGGGCTAAAAGAGAAGAACCAGTTGTGTTTCTGGAGAAAAGAAGAGCCTATGGAGCTCTTAAGGTGAGCAATATTTGTACAACAACCAGAGAGAAAGGAGTTCTCAAGAGAAGGAGCGAGTGCAAGGTGTGCACCTACACTCAACAGGAGTGTAAAATCTCAGAGAGAAGGTTCTGGCAGGTGAACCAAGGACTAAGTGAGCATAGCTTGTTAGAGGCTAACTGTAGCTCACAACAAGCAAGTGGAAGCTCACAGAATTTCCAGGAGGGCAGGGAGAGGAGAAAATGGCTATTGAAGGCTATAGACAAGGTCCAAGAGGAGACCGCAAGGAGATAAGCAAAGAGGTGATGGACAAGGAGCTCAAGGAGACCTAAGAGGAGCTCTATAGGTTGATGCTAAAAATTTAGTAAGGAGATCAAGGAAGTTGGAGGTATGAGTGGTCCATGAAGATGAAGGTGAGGTGGAATATCCAACAGTTGATTTCCAGGAGGCATAAGCATATACTAAGGAGGTGGTTGAGGTAAGTGAAAAAACTTATGAACACCGAGGAGAAGATGGTTTAAGTTTGTGAACCAGAATCTGGAGAGAGCCTCGATGATGAGGAAGAGAGGTCAGTTGAAGATATTGAATACTAGCAGGAGGGGAGAAAGGAAAAGTCAGGTTTTCATGTGGGAAAGGATGAAATGAGACTGTGTGAGAGTCTGAGGAACTCAGAGGAGAGTTCAGATCGACAAGGAGTGATGAAAGAAGGGGTAGGATATAATACTCATGAGTATGAAGATTCATGTGGGGTTGCAGACCATGTGAATGAAGATGATGAGAAGTTGAATACTTCAACTCTCAAGGAGGAAGATCAAAACTGCATTCTGATCATTGAGGGAATCAACATATTCCTGCCAAGAATCCCAGTAGAGGCCATTGCATATGATGCACATGAGGATGTGATGTAGGAGGAATCCGCAGAAGAGTCCATTGGGCCAAATGTTTTTAAAATTAACAGCCTATGTGAAACTGCAGGTGCAGGAGAAGAAAGATAGCCAGTAGAGATTGTCATGGAGGAAGAGAAGGAACAAATATTGAAATATTCCCAAGAGGTGAAAGAAGAGGAGGCCCACACAATTGTGAGGCAAAGGAATGTTCAGGAGGAGCATTAAAATGTAGTACTCACTCAGTGGGAGACAAAGTTGAAGATGTTGGAGGATTGGTTACACAATCCAGAGACAAAGGAAGACTGCCAAAATGAGACAATCATACAAAGTGGAGAAGAATTCCAACATGAGGAGAAACTAGATGGAGATGGTGTTGGACACACCTACCACACTTAGAGGGGGGGGGTGAATGAGTGTTGGGATATTTTTCCCAAAACTTCCCTCTCACACAAAAACTCCTTAGTTAACATTCAACATTTTCTCATTACTCATTGTTGTCATTTATAATCAGTTAGATGTGAATACATAACAACAACATATATCAACAACATATCATCAACAAATCATCTCCACAAGGAACACAAAGAACACAATATGTATGTACAATTTTTCCTTTTATTATGGACTTCAATCCAGGGGGTTTTCAGCAACAACTGAATAGAGTACAACTCTACAAGAGAACCAGATCTATATTCAAGACTCAACTTACATTCTCAGCACCAACTGAGATGAGGCAACAATCCTCAACAAATATCAATCTATCAACATAAACAAGTGCATCAACCATGCACCAACCTGTTCCAAACAACCTGTAATCAACCTGTACCATAAACAAGTGCATCAAACCATGTACCAAGTATATATCAATCATGTGTCAACTACTCATCAATATGTACCAACACCATGAACTATACACCTCATGTATGTGCCAACTCATCAACTGCTTGTCTCAACCATGACTAGTTTTGGATTAGTCAATAACCCCA
>ML776894.1:621187-637788 GCA_009831015.1 Picea engelmannii | reverse complement strand
TTCCACATACCACTAGAAATGGCATGACAAGCACTATCCATGTAGGATAGTTTCACCAACAATTTCCTTGATCTTCATCTCATTATTACACATAAAAGCATGGGTCCTCCAACCATTCTTCTAGGATAACTCAATCCGCAAAGCGTCTTCTCGTGAGGGCTTTCACCATAAGGGGGCCACTTTGGAGTTAATATATTTGTGAATCTTATCAATCATGATAAGACAATAATGAGTCATCTATACATTTTTCCAACAATGCATCATATACCAATGAAACCACATCGATCCATCTTCATCATGTATAAATGAAAACTCATTGATAAATATTCATCATATCAATGACAACTCATTGTTCCATATTTATCTATGCATTCTCATCAAGGACAATACATATTATATTACATCAATCATCAATCAATCAATCCTTTGACATCAATCAATCACTTGACATCAATCAATCAAACCATTTGCATCAATGACAACACGATCCAACATATGGAATTATGCCATCCTGAGGAGGTGAAAAAGGAACATAGGAACTGATAGAAATAAATATGTCATAGGAGATGGTTGAGAAACAACTCAGCAATATTTCTGCAGAATTGGAGTATGCAGTGGAGTGGCAAGCCAATGCCACATGAGATGAAATGAGCATGGGAGATATGGATGATCTGCCCTTTAATCTGTGTGAAGAATTGGAAGCCCTGGGAAAAAGAGAAATAACCCAGAGGAAGCTCGTCTAACAAGCAAGTTGGAAATTGAAGCGGAGGATATGCAACAAAGAATACTGGAGGAGAGGAGCCAGCCCATGGATAAGCTTGATGAGGAGATTGAGGAGATAAGGAGACTAATGTTGAATTCAGGAAAGGATATAGTCAACAACAAGAGGAGGTTTACAAGAAGATATTGCAATGGCATAATGAATCGGGCACTACAACATAAAATTTGGAAACCTTGAGAAAATCCTGCAGCAACAACATGATAGAAACAACAACAAGGTGGAGGAGCAGATGCACAACTCCAGAATGGAGTTTGGGATCTAGGAGGATATGAAAAACAACAACAGAGGAGACATGATCAGGAGCTCATGATTTTTTCAAAAGAGGAGTATGATGCAGGAGCATCAACAACCCGTCAACAATCAACACAACAACACACTAGGAGAGCGAAGATCCCAAGGAGAGAGAAGAACCAACCTTCTCATTTTGCTTTAAATTTGTAAATTTAATGTAATTAAAGTTTGAAAGGCTCAAGGAGCACTGGGCCATTGTATATGTGTAATACTGAGTGTAAGTTGCCTTTAATGGTTGACAAGTAAATAGATCTAGATCTGATTCAGACTAGATGTCGATTAATTGTAATTTAATGTAAGTAGGTGGAGGAAGGATCAAGAAGACCCTCTCTTGTAACAAGATCAATGTATTGAGATCATAAGGATTAGTGCATTAGATGAGAATTAGAGAGCATTAGAGAAGCTCATGAGAAGAGAAGAGAGGAGAGGAGTGAAATAACTGAGACTCTATTGCAGTCCATTCCTGTAAACATTGTACAAAGCACTCAGATTTAATACAAAGGAATATATCCCTGCATATGAATCTCTATGTGTATTTTATGTGTTTCTAAATGTTTTTTTCTGAATGTTTTCTGTGTATTTTTATGAATTCCATGAATGTATGAATCGTTCCCTTTGCAGGAATAGATAGAATTCCCTATATGTGTGAGTTTGTAAGTGTTCTAGGCTCTCAAGGATAGTGTAAGGAGTGCATGTTAGAGTTGTGAAAAAACTATAAAAATCCAATGCAAGGAGTGTGTAAGAAATCAGTTTTGAGTTTAGGAAGAGCGTTCCAGGTGGGCACACCATAATAGGTCATAGAAGCTTAGAAGGGATAATGCAAGGAGTTCACATAGCGAGCGTAAGGAGTGCGCCTACACTTAGAGAAATGTAAACTCTTGAGGTAAATCTAGTGCAAGTGTGCACAGGGCAAGCACAAGGAGTGCGCAAGTGAGTATTTCAAGTCCAACATTTAGGAGGTAAGTGCAAGGAGTGAAAGAATCCAAAATTCCATTTAAGTTTTGGTAAATCTCAATAATGAAGAGTTTAGAGTGCCAGGAGGGCACAAGAGATCATATGATAGAACAAAGGGATGAACCCTTTGAAGTTGAAGAGTTGGAATCTCACGAGAGACAACACAAGTGTGCACAAGGCATATGCAAGGAGTGCAAAAGGTGAGAACAGTCTGAGTTTCATATTCTAGAGAAGCGCAAGGTGTGCACCCGAGTTCAAGTCATTCAACTGATAGAAGCTTGAGGAGTGATAGCGGGAGTAAGTCCCCAGAAAGAGGAAAAAATTTATTTGTCTGAAGGCAAGTGGATGAGATCAGTCCGGGAGAAGCCATGACCTCGCACAACTATCGAATCAAGGTAAGGAGTGTAGAATTTCAACCCTTGAAGTCCTTTAGACTTCGCTGCTTCAGTAAGTTTAAAGAATTTGTTGTGAAGGAGGCAAAAGTTTCGAAGTCCCGAATTGAATCTACCGTATAGATCACTCGGAGGAGTACAAGCCGTTGGATTTCTGATGGCACATAGATTTGGACCATCGGATCAAGCATAGGAAGGAGGAGAAACATTGTCATAGAATATTATATCCCAACTGTCATATTTGCACACGAGCGAACGTGAGCCATAAGATCTCACAGTTCAGAAGTTTGGCGATCGAGAGGATCGCGAGTAAAAAGTGATTTAGTGTGAAATTCCCTGAAGTTTCAAAGTCTCGAAGTAAATATAGGCCATTCATTATTGGGTACATGTGGAACATGGATCCATACCCTTCTCCACTTCGACGTTCGAAGATTCAAGAGTCTAATGGTAATTAGAAGATAAAAGTCTTGAAGCCCAGAGTTCTGAAGTAGATCACAGCTGTTGGCTTTTGGAGAAGTGTGGACCATTGATATGGGTGTCTGTTTGGGAATTCATAGCTTGGCGTTTGGGATAATCGACGTGTATTGACTTCAAAAGTTCTGAAGCCCGAAGTAACGAAGTGTTAGAGGCCCGAAGCTCTGGATATGCGCTTTTCTGGTAAGCACTCAGTTCTAGCCCTCGATCATATGATAATTTGACCAAAGTTATGGGGCTAGTTCCCAAAATATGATTTCAAGGATAAAGGGGCTTAGAAAGAGAGCTCGCGGGTTTGGATTTGTATGGACCTGTGCCTAAGGAGATTTTAAAGGGTCTGTGTACATTGGAGGGGATCCAACAAGGACTTCAGAGCTGATTCAGCTCCTCAGCAGAACGATCCTAGACCAGGAGGTCGCACGAACCCCAAGGAGGGGTCGGGGTTTTCATCAATTCCACCATTAATTTTGATATTCCAACATACTCTCACAACCCTTACTTATCCCAATGTCAATCAATTATTTTGATGGCTCTTCTTTGTATGTTATCACTTGGTTGAATACATTCAAGGATGGTTGTTGTAAAACAACTTAAAATATACAAAAATGAAATCTTAAGTTAATGTTATAAGTGTTAGAATAATGTTGATGTGCTCATTTAACCATAGACAATGCTACACCATTCTCACCCAACCATATGCACAAAGCCACCCCCGAGCACCTTAACCTTTGATAGAAATAATTATTCCAGGAATCCACACCAGAACCAATAGATAACCAAGAGAGTGCACTTTCTCCAAGGGTAGCGCACAAGAGAAACTAATAGAAATACTGAACAATATAAAACCATAAAACTATAGTTGTTTTTTCTCCTCCTCCAAACTTACGCACTATTTCTGGTTTCCTGAGTGAGAATGAGTGAGAACGAGTGAGTAAATGATCCAAGACGTCCTCTATTTATATTTATCTATCCAATGACTTTTCTGTCTGGGCCAACTTGACTTTCTGGTAATTATATTTTTTGTTTATTTTTTTTCTATGAGGCTAACTTGTCTTCGTGGAGGATAATACCTTAATATTGTATACTCTGTTGAGATGACATGTCTTATAGGGTTTTCACACATTTTTTTAGGGTTTATCTTGCTTTCAAAATATTCTATTCTAGTCAAAGGTTACATATGGAGGTTAATACCTCCCGTAGCTACCATAATATCAACATTTCCTCTTAGCTACAGAGGTACTAATGGTCTCAAACACATCCATCCATATTCACATGGCATGGGAAAAACTCATATCCTTGTATATCATTCTACAGGTAGCATCATCATAGATCAAGTCATGAGTATAATCATCACTATCATCATCATCTGGTAGCAATATGAAATCAAAACATATAGTCATACTTGTTCTTGGTATTCTTCTGTCATAGAAAATATCACAATATCCATGAGCCTCATTTATTTATATTGATGATCCATATCCACCACCTCGGGTCATTCTTGTCCCATGACAAGAATCATGACCTCATCAGAGTCACATTCACCTCATAGTTGATCCTCTCATAGGGTCACTCCATGAATGCATTTAGCTCGATGCTATCAAACACGTGTGTCTATCACCTCAGGTCGTTCTTGTCCGATGATAATAATTATGACCACATCGGAGCCACAAACACCTCATGGTGATCCTCTCATATATCACTCTATGAATGAATTCATCTCGATGCTATCAGACACATGGAATTTCATCGCAAGCACCTCGAGTCTTCAGTCCATTGAATACTATGTCGAGGAACATCTACTCTGGATGTAGATGTTCCCTATCTCCCCTTGCCCGTAGCTCAATTCCTGTGGAGATAGAGTCGGCTCGATGCTTATTGGGGCTACTCACCTACTCATGAGTTAAATACTCACCTAATCATGAGAGTTTAAAGGCCTGATACAATTGACACATAGGATATCTAACAACAAATCGAATATTCAATCCATTGAAGATTAAATCTGGGCCTAATCCCACATGATCAAGTTCATTTGATCAATATTGGAATATCGACATGATGTTGAAATCATTAATACCCCCCCAAGGAAACATTTTCATTCCTTCCAAAATTTTCCCAGACATAGGCTCAGTGCAAATGTTAGCTATCTGCTCATTTGTGGATAAGTGATGGAACCTCACTGCTCCTTCCTACACCATGTCTCTGATGAAGTCCATCAATATCCTTAAAAAACACACCCTACTTCATATCTTTCATCATTGGCTATGATATATGAATGAGTGATATAGATATCTTCTTCCTTGCTTGTTTAGAAATCATTCTTGATCCCAAGCTAAAGTAGCACCCCAGGTGTTAGATCTGTCTTCTACACTCCCAATCCAAAAACTGTATATCCTAGTAGACATACTTCATCATCGAAGATCAATCATATCTATCTATACCATAACATAGGTACTTGCATGTTGTGTTGTAACCCAATAATATAGTCATGGCTCAACCATATACTGGCACAAGGTGCTCTCTGCAAAGAAAATTCTTATCTCATCATACAACTTCCTGAGATGTGTCATCATAGGTGTGGCCATGGACTTCCTATCCATCATGATAAACCTATTCATTCTATTCACTGAAGATATCATATGGTTCCATCCATGCTTCCAATCCCAATATATTTGATCAATATCCTTCATCTCAAACTCTTAAAACAACTCCCTCTATCTGAGAGAATCCTCGGACCAAACTTTTGTGTTCTCCTCTCTTGGAACAAATGAGATATTAAAAGCTAAGAAGAAACTATAAACAAGATCCCAAACTTAATTTAGGTAAGTCCTTAACATAGGGTTTTTAGCTTGATACATATTTTTAACTTGATGAACAATTAATTCAGCATCTCCAAACACTGTTATCTCTTCAATTCTCATGTCTTTAGTAGCCCTCAAACCCAAAACAAGAGCCTCACATTCTTCCACATTGTTTGTAGTTTCAAATTCAAGATTGTAGGACAAATATATGATCTCTTGGGTAGGAGAAATAGAGACTACCCCAGCACCAACACCCTCCTTAGAAGAGGCCCCATCAAAAAACATCTTCCAAACATAGGTATTAGGAGGATATTCACAATAGTTTATGGACTGCTTTTTAATTTCAATAGGTGGTTGAGGAACATCAGTGAGCTGCAACATATTGGATCCTAAATTGGTATCAAGTGAAAAAATCGGGTGGTTGGTAGGATTTGCTTCATCACTGATGATGTAGGATAATTGTGCCTCCCTATAAAGCCTTCTATGTTCTCCCCCAAACACAAGAATGGTGGCATATGAAAGGTCCATTTGTAAAGTTCTCCCTAGTCTTTTGATCCAAAATCTTAACAAGATCATCCCAAACTTAGGGGGGACATCATCCACCACAATATCCATGACCACACTTTTCATTGGCAATTGGAATAGGGTAACAACCAGGTCTTTTATAACCCCAGGAGAATTCACCTTCCTGGAATCAAATGAGTACAGGTTATGGTAGGTTTTTGTAACTTCCAACCCAAGCTTATCAATGACATTTTTATGCATGAGGTTATGAGATGCCCCTGAGTCCATCAAGAAGTTGCGAAACACTTTATCGTGAATGTTTAATGATGTGTAGAAATGAGGGGAAGAGTCATCCCTATCTTCAACCAAAGGTCCCAGGATGAATGTTGGTTTTTCATATTGAAGGTTGACTGAATCTTTGGAATTAGATGAAGTTTTGGGCTGCAACATTTTAGAAAGATTCCTTTTGAATTCCTCATTCTTAATTAGCTCCAAAAAAGGTACAGGTATTTTATTTTTTTGAATCTCATTCTCAAAGCTAAAGGATGATGGATATTTCAGAATCTCCTTAAATTCCGGGGTAGGGCTCTTAGCCAATGCCTCAAGTTTTGTGCATCTTTTTCTTTGCTGCTAGCTGCCACGACCTTAGAAGAATTTTCTTCTTTAGTGGGTTGATCAGAAGTGTCAGTTTTCCCCTCTTTATTTTTTGATCTTAGATTGTATTTTCTTGGATTGCCATTTATTTTTTCGCCTTTACTCAATTCATTTAAATGACTATCCATGAGAGACTCTTCATATGCAGATTGGGTTAAATGAGGAGATGAAGAGGTGTCACCAAGACAATGACTTTCAGGATCAACTTCTTCATCCTCTCCTTCTTCATCAACAACAAGGTTTTTTTTCGAGAGGGGCTTGGAATTTTTTATCATTCCTATCCCTATCCCTATTCCTTTGATCTCTTTGGAGGACTTGAGAGGCATTATTTGGTCTTCTGAAATTACTTCTATTATCAACATTTTGTGTGTTCCTATAGTTTTGTTTTCCTTCAAGCTTCAACTTCTCCATTTCAATAGAAAGTGATTTTACCAATTTTGTTAATTCATCAACTTGAGGGTGGGAAGCAAAGGAATCATAGGTTAAATATTCAACCCTACCTTTTCTTCTGTCTCTATCAAATTTTCCCCTAAGTTTGTCAGCTTCCAATATATTAGATTCTACTTCTAAGGATGCTTATTGCATATGAGCTAAAGAGGTAGATATTCTTTCTCTCAACATGGGGAAAAACTCAGGGTCAAAATCACCGGAATAGGTAATCTTGGAAGAGGTTTCTTTAGGATTTATTTCAGTGGGAATCTTGATGTACATTTTATTAAATATTTTTGAGAAGTATGAAACAGATTCCCCCTCTTTTCTCTTAAGTGACCCAAATTATGTAATATAATAAATCAAATCCTTTTTATCCCTGCTATGCCTCAAGAAAGCATCATCCAAATATTCAATCCTAGCAATAGATCTAGGATTCAAACACCTAAACCATTTCCTAGCCTCACCATCAAGGCTATTTAAAAATACCCTCATCCACACATCTTCATCGTCAATGCTAAGATTATTTGCATAAATGCAAGGTGTCCTCTGCAATTATGTCTTCCTCCCCTGTGAACTTGAGCATGTACTTAAGGTAGTCTCCAACTGGGAGAGAATTCACATGCTGGGGTAAAATAAGAGGGGCATATCTAGCAACCATTGTGGCATCCATCCTATTTCTAGGAATATTAGCACCTGCCATTAGGTTGTGAACTGTAGGAGAACAAGGGGGAGATAGAGTTTTGAAAGATACAAATACAACATGGATTTTTGGAGAAAGAGGAAGTGTTTGAGTCTGGGAGGAAGATGGTATAAGGTTCAATGGAAAAGAAGTTTCCTCTTCTTGAGTCACAACAACTTTAATAGAAGGAGTAGGAAGGCCCAAAGTAGGAAAATATTCAAGATTCTCAAGCCTAAACCAACTTACAACATCGGGAGAGGAAAGGGTTTCAAAATTTTCTTCATTCAATTTGGGCCTAAAAGAATAATATTCAATAGGAAAATTTTCAAAATCCAAACTTTTAGACACTTCAGCAGAACGTAAAAGAGGAGAATTGGATATGGTTACTAGAGTTTTAAAAGTAGACTCATGTAAAAGACCAAGAGTACTTGGTAAAATAGTTGAATAGTATTCTTGAGAAGCCTTTCCTTTCTTGATAATCTTCTTTGGGTCATCTTCAGGTGTTTCTAGAGGTAGATGTGGAGTATACCTCGTGTGTCTACCTTTACGAGCCACAACTGAAACAGTGGAGTCGCTAAGTGAAAGCTATAATCTTTAATGTACTGAATTCTAATGCATCTTCAGAATCAATATTGCTTTGTTGTTCAATCCCATGGAAATGTCTTCAATTTGTTCCCCAAAAACTATGCCAAGAATGTTAGCACTGTGAATCACCCTCATATTGCAAGAGGATAATCCCAGTACCCATAAAAAGGTTTGTGAAAGTAAATTAATGATGAAAGTTCAAATGGACATAACTGTTGATACTTAGAACACATCACCAATAGACTTCATCCTTCCTTGAAATCAGGCCTTCTTTACTTCAGATTTCCTCTGAAATTTGACTTGTGTGTATAATGAATGTATAATGATATGTATTTATATCATTTATATCACTTCCTTTTAACATTAGGGCCGACCTGACACTTTCTTATTTTTTAATTATTTTCATTAATTATCTCCAGGGCCGACCTGTACTTCCTTCTTCAATTCACTTTGTCATCTTCAAAAATTCATTTTTCCTCAACCATGAGGATCCACGTGACGTGCCATCTACCACCGGAAACAACATGATGTATACTATCCATCCATGGGTGTTTTTTCTGCATGTGCACTATCCTTCATGTCCAAATACCTTCATCAATCTTGCGGTCCAAAACCAATGACTAGGGTTGACATCAATGACAACAACCAATCTTCCAAAAATCCCCCCCTTTGTCATTGATGGCAACACCCATGCTCACCCTATCATCATGATCCCAATTTATCTTCCCCTTTGACATCAATGGAAAAGGGTAGGGCTTCTCCCCTTGAGTTTAATGACAAAAGGTAACTCTCTTCTTTGGGGTTGCTCCCCCTGAACATCTGACACTCAATAATACTTCATCCTTATTTTTGGTCTTTGAGACTTTTTCTTCCTTGGAATCCTTTTGTGTGGATTTTGTCTTCTCTCTCTTCTTCATGTCTAGGATGTATATGTTGTTCGGTCTTCTTGTTGCAGTTGCAACCAATCTGCCTGAGTTATTTTCTCTGATTTTACATTTTCGGGTGTCAAATGTAAGAGTGTACCCTTGTTCACATATTTTGCTGACACTGAGGAGATTATGCTTCATATATTCAACCAATAGGACTTTTCCTGCTTTTACATTTTCACTTCCAAGATTTACAATTCCTTTTCAAAGTATTTTGGTAGATGAGTCATTTCCAAATGCAACATTTCCACCCTTTTTCTTCAAGATGAAAAATTTGCTTTGATCTCTGGTCATATGAGATGAGCACCCACTGTCTATGAACCATTCATATTCTTATTTTCATTCTTTAGTGAATAATGTTATTTGACAATTTTCATTTTGTGGAATTTCTTTCCTTTTCCATGTTGTAGTTGGTATACATACATTTGGCATACAATTATCTTCCTTCATCTCTCTGCAATCTCGTTCTTTGTGACCAAGATTATTGCACTTGTAACATATAATATTTTGATCCATTAATGGGTCAAATGGATTATATTTTTTGTTGACAGGTCTATGAACATTTCCATATCTATTATTTTCACCATTCATGTAGCTTGCATAGTTATTTCTTTCATTGATTCTACAATTGATTGCCTTGTGTCCAAAATTTCCACAAGTATAACAATGTCCAAGAAAGAAATTTTGATACCCGGGATTAAGTGATATTCTTTGTGGTGTGGTCCATATGGGTTCACGGTCTATTCTTCTGTAGTTTCATTCATAATGATTGATTTCATACCCGATGGGAGAGGATCTTCTTGATGTCTCCTTCCTTCTGAATTCTAGTCTTCTATCTTGTTGTTCAACTTGTTCTGGAGTGTTGGTTTCATCATTTTCATCTTCCTTCTCTTGTTTTGTTGTCTTCAAATTGTCATTGTATCCTAGTCCTATATTTTCATTTGGAGATCTTTGACTGCTAAGGATCTCATCTAATTTTTCAGTGTTTTTTTCGAACTTCTTCAACTTTTCTATTGTCAATAGTAGCTCCCCTTTTCTGTGATCCAATTCTTCTTTCAATTTCTCATAATCTTCTAATTGTTCCTTCAAGCTATCAATGGTCTTTTCAAGCTTGTAATTCTCTTCTTCACAACTACTCAATTCACCTTTTAGTATTATGTTTGTTTTTCTAAGCTTTCTATTTTTAGTTTCAACATGCTTCAACTTTTCAAGATTCTCATCTTCTTGTTCACTCTTTGCATTGTCTTTGTATCCCCAAAAGGAATCAAGGTTGGTTTCTTCATCTGAATATTCTTCATAAATGATTTCTTCTTCTTTAGAATTCTTGTGATCATCATCATGGGTTTCTTGGGTTATGAAGAGGACTTCTCCTCCATTATTATCTTCTTCATCACTCTCATCTGAGGAGATGTCATCATCCTTGGAGTAGAAGCTCTTTTTATTGTTGAGACTTCTCTTTTTATAGTAGCAGTTTTCAACAATATGTCATATTATACCACAATTAAAGCATTTGAGAGGAGACTTACCTTTGTATCTTCCACTTCCCTTCTGGAACCTTCTTACAAAATTTGCTATTTCTTCATCAAGGTCGTTATCCTTGTCTTTTGTCTTCTTTATGGCTTTAAAGGATTCTTCATTGTTTGGTTTGTCACTTTTTTTACCTCTTCTCATTTCATATGCTATAAGAGACCCATGTAATTCATCCATTGTCATTTTGGTCAAGTCCCTAGTTTCTTCAATGGCAGAGACCTTAGCATCATACTTCAAGAGAAGTGATCTCAACACTTTTTGTACAACCAAGGATTGATCGAGCTCTTCACCTAATCCTCTAATAACATTAACAACTTCATCAACTCTAAGAAAATAGGTTTCAATATCTTCCCTTTCATTCATCTTCAAATTTTCAAATTCTTCTCTATGTCGTTGAAGCTTGACACCCTTAACTTTTGGATCACCTTTGTAGATACTCTTGAGTTTGTCCCATACCTCTTTAGCAGTGCTGCAGTCCATCACTTTTCTAGAAATGGTTGGTGCCAATGATCCTAGAATAACATGTCTAGCTTTTGAATTACAACTCATAAGCTTCTTCTCATTTGGAATGGTTGGAGCATTATTTTGGATTACATAGCCATTTACAACTGAGTACCAAATGTCTACTCCCAAAGCTGTTAGGTAATCTTTCACTCTATCACTCCAATATGCATAATTTCTTCCATCAAATATTTGAATCCCATTTGAAATGTGTTCATGGTCATCCATCTCTGCTCAGGATTTTCCTTCCAGTGGCTAAACCTCTCTGAAGGAAACCTGCTCTGATACCAATTGTTGATACTTAGAACACATCACCAAAAGACTTCATCCTCCCTTGAAAACCGACCTTATTTACTTCATATTTCCTATGAAATTAGACTTGTGTGTATAATGAATGCATAATGATATGTATTTATATCATTTATATCACTTCCTTTTAACATTAGGGCCGACCTGACACTTTCTTATTTTGTAATTATTTTCTTTAATTATCTCCAGGGCCGACCTATACTTCCTTCTTCAATTCACTTTTTCATCTTCACAAATTCATTTCTCCTCAACCATGAGGATCCACGTGACGTGCCACCTACCACTGGAAACAACATGATGTATACTATCCATCCATGGGTGTTTTTTATGCATGTGCATTATTCTTCATGTCCAAATACCTTCATCAATCTTGCGGTCCAAAACCAATGACTAGGGTTGACATCAATGACAACAACCAATCTTCCAAAAATAACTCAATATAAGAATGTTTTAACACACAAATTTGGGCTAGCATGCATAAGAAAATGAGGTTTTGATTAGTTTCAGTCGGTGGTTTAAGGATAAAGGTGAATAGAAGGAAGACTTAGTGGAGAAGGAGGATAAGTTTGCTATTATCATCAGGCCTTCAAGAAACTAGGTGAAGAAAAAACCCAATCACAAGAACCCCTTGAAACTAAAGTTTAAAACACTAAAAAACATTCATAACAGTATTATAATCAAACATCCATTATAACGCAACCACAACATCTCATATGGATCATCCAATCATGAGAATTTCAGAGTGAGAGGAAACAAGATGGCAAAAGGAAACTGACTTCTATTAATGAAAATGTCTCAAGTCCCATACATAACCAAAGAACAACTCTTCTTAGTTAAAATATTACAAAAGGGGAGCTCTTCTCAACCATCCGACCCTCTAAAATAATTCATCTGATGTATTTATAATCAAGATAGTAGATGGTGTCCTCTCTCTTATGTCATGTTCCTTCTATCATAAGGAAACTCTAGTCAGTATGGGCATGCAGATGAAATTGCACTCCATGGTACTTCGATCTGGCAGTGTTATGTCTCCTTGGCCAGACCCTCCATGCTTCCATTTAAGGGGGTAGTCGACTGATCAACCATCGATCCTTCTTTCATTAACTACTTTTTTTCTTGGGATCAGGATGTGGAAAAACTGCCCTCTGCGGTACTTCAGGGTGGCAGTTTTTTGTCTCCTCGGCCGGACCCTCCATGCTTCCATTTAAGGGGGTTTTTGATTGATCGCTTTCCTATAGGGATAGACTGGTCATGGTCTACTAACACTTTTCTTCTCCCTATGATGCTCCTTTGATGATTTGTCTTAACAACTGGTTTATATTGCCATGTGTTGATCTCAGATTGGACCCCATATAAGCACGTGATTGCGGAAGCTACCAAGGGTGGTTTGGGTCGACACCGCTTCGACCCCCGCAATCCACCACCAACTACCACGCACCTATTTCTTTATACCTTGATTTTGATTACGGGACCTCTCTAGAATTAACATTCAAGCATGTTTCATCCCCGCAATGAAGCATGGCCATCGATCTAATGCAAATCTGTGATTTGGGAAACCCTATTATTTTAGCGCTCTACTAAAATTTATCTGTCTGCCAACTCCATAATCCTTTTAAACCATGCTTAGATATGGAGCCAATTTTGGTGCTTAAGAGCTTTCAATGTCGAGCAAGAATACCTCCCGGAGGATGATCTCCCAAATCTGGCATGGTGGCCTGATGTTGTATGATGTCACAGCTAGTGATGGATGAGCACCGTGTGTTGAGCTGAAAAACACCCATGGAGTGGTAGGGCCTGAAGCAACGTGTCATCCTGACGTTACTTTGGGACTTCGGGCCATCTGGTGATACTGTTGCAAATATCAATAGTTCTTGTTGATTTGAGATCAACGGTCCACAATTACTTCAGGAGTTTGGGCTTCGGGAGTTTTCAATGCATAGCTCTTACAATCCTACTAAGTGTCATATCTATGAAGTGAGAGATCTTCCTCCACACGTCCTTAGCCCTCAATGGCTCAAATTTACTTCGAGACTTCATGCCTTCAGGAGTCCTTTACTCACTCAGCTCCTGCTTGCTTCCTACTAGAGTGTGAGACCGTCAGACACGTGTTCCTTGCTTGAATATCAACAACCATGAGAGATTGTGGGCTCACCACTTGAACAATCTTTAATTTTCTCCCTGATCTTCGTAATGTGAAGATGATCATTCGTAGCGGGATCGATATGCATTGTTGATCTAGAAATATCAATGACCCTGAACGATTACGGGATCACAAATTGAAGAAACTTTAATTTTCTTTGTGATCCCCACAATGCCTCCCCATCATCGATATCTCTCCAATGAGATATGATAATCGTGACTTATTATTTTCTCAACCTAACGACTAATATGAACTGTACATGGGATCTCCACTACTTAAAATCGAGCATGCTTTCTTGCTTGTATTTCAAGCTCAAAATGGACGACTCTGAACGCTTAATTTTTCTCATGGTTTTTCCCTGTGTAAACAAAGGACTTGGACGACCTGAAAAAACTACATACGACCCATGACAACTTCATGTGATAACACAAGGGTTTAAGGTAAGTATGAAAATGTTTTATTTTATTTTTTTGAATCACAAAACCCTTCGATTTATGATTTTTTGAATAATTTTGTTGCTCCAAAATGGTTTTGAATGAATTGCCATACCCTTCTAATTATGATCTTCTGAATAACTCTTCTTTCAAAAGTATTGATCTGTTGCTCCACAGTGCTCCCCTGTATGTCTCTCTTGCAAATATGTACCCTATAAATTTTGGAAAACTAATAAAATACTGAATAGCTTAATACCCATTAAATATTTTATGAAAACTGTTTTAAATGAATTACCATAGTTACCTTCAAATTTTGATCTTCTGAATCAATCTTGTTGTTATAAATTATTTTGTTGCTCCACAGTTCTCTCTGGTATGGGTCTCTTGCAAATATTTCCACTGTAAATTTTAGTAAAATAATGAAACAATGAATAGGTTTTTACTATTTAAATGTCTGAAATTAGATTTTAAATTCCCGCTCATTTTTCAATTGTAAAAAAAAAAGGTCGCACTTTTTTTTTCTTCGAAACTTCGATGTGTTTATTACTTTAACGCATCAGTGCAGATATGTATACGATGCATTTTAAAGTTTTGGAGAACCAATATTGGATAATTAGTTTTTTTGTTATTTGAATTCATGGGACCAATGTGATGCATATATAAATGTTCGATCCGTTACAATCTTATAGATGCACCAATGCATGTTTGTCATAGTAACGCACCCGTTATGTTTTCAAAGTTATCTGAACTTTTATTTGCAAAAACAATAATATATTCATCTTAAATTATTTTTCATGATGCATCCACATGACTTGCAATACAGCATAGTATACATTTTGTGCTTAAAGTCGCCTTATTCTTAACAATAATTTACTATTTATTTTTCTCAAATGCATGGAGAGAAGATTATAATATCAAATGGCCAATTCTTCAAATTCTTCAAATTCCATCACATTCCATATTTCTCAGATTCCATCGTGGAGTTCTCCCTTTCCATCTCGAGTAAGTTCATATTTTATTTATATTTTGATTATCTAATTGAATTTTTATTTTTTTATCCATGTCAATCTAAATAAAAATGTATCGACCAAATTTTTAGGATCCTGATTCAGAATCAAGTTCAGATGCAAATAATATTCAGTACCAATTCAAAAACGTCGGAAGATCTTATCACCAACAACATACCACAACCATTTGGTAGATGAAAATGGACAACCACTTAACGTTTCATAGTAACATGCCATCTTCCAGCCAGGATCTTAGGTCACTGATGCTAATAATTGTTTTGTAGAATGTGATTTGAACAAACCAATTGCATTGTGCTTACTAATATCATCGATGTACTAATATTCAATATTTTTGAAATTAGCATTCTAGTGATGATGAGAAACCTACCTATCATCTTCCGTTGCACCCCACTGCAATGTCAAATCGAGAGAAAGCTACAATAAGAGAACAAATCAGAGAGGAATCATTCCAAGAATGGTTGAATCAACCACCTATTCAATTCCCACTACTTCAAGATTCACCAATTAGGAATGACTACAACAATAGTAGTTCTTCAGAAGTTGGCAATGGAGTAAATGAAATAGAGGTTGGTATGGATGATTATTTATGGGATACAACTTCCATGGATACAATGTTTTTAGATGCATTCCAGAACGATGAGCGAGGGGATGATGGTCATATCACTTATACCTTATTCAAAAGTCTGAAATATGCTTCCACCACCCCTCTCTTTGGACCTAGACAATCAAATTCTACCCAAATGGGGACAACAATGTTATTGTACAACTTGAAAGCAAAGTTTGGCATGTCAAACACATGTTTCTCGACAATATTGAGGTAACTAATCATCATTAAGTCCGTTATAATTTGAGAAATTTTGTCACACAATCAACATTAAAAATGATCAATTTTATGAACATTAAATAACATTGTACATTTCTATTTCCCACTAACTGTAGGTTATTCAAAGATAAGCTTCTTCCGAGTGATAATGTATTTCTTAGTAGCTTCGAAGAGGCCAAGAAAAAGTTGAAAATATTGGGTGTTTAGTACATATCATAGAAGGCATGTCTGAATGATTGTATTCTATATAGAGGAGAATATGCAGACTAAGAGATATGTCTGAAATGTGGACATGACATATATCATAAATTAAATAAAAAGGGTAAATCACATGGTCCTCCTTATAATATATTGAGGAACATGCCT
>ML776894.1:590517-620955 GCA_009831015.1 Picea engelmannii | reverse complement strand
AATGGTTGCGTTAACTTCCATCGAACCAATACCGTACTAGTTTTTACTTGCTCAAAGACCAAAGCAACTCTCTAACCCTAGAATGAATTACCCACCAGGATGGTAGGTGGGGAGTCTCCTCAAGAGTTAATGAGGGGATGGGGGTAAATTTACCATCCGTAGAAGCTCTCAGACTTGACCACGGATGGGGGAATTCGCGCCACATGCAATCTTGCAAAAAAGGCAAGAAAGGAAGTGTGGGGAAAGGGAAGAGAGAAGACACGCGATAGGGATCGCCGAAGGTAACCGGGAGGAACTCTAGAAATATAGGGAGTTATGAACAAAGGAAAAGGAGAGTAACCTTCGTCCTTGACTTTCGTTGAGCTGGAAGTAGGAGACTGAATCTCAAGCATCATGGTATAGCTCAGGGGTGGCTAGTGGTAAATCTGTTTGGAGTCACTAAGGCTATGGTTGGGTGGAAATGAGAACCCCTCTCAACAGTCGCATCATGTCTGGTGTTTTCTACGATCATAAATGGTTTCTGTATAGAAGTGTTTGCCTTGTGTTTTGATTGGAAATAATGGATGCATGCTTATACTTATATGACTATAATCGGTTTATGTATAGAATGAATAAGTTCAGAATACGAGTCTGTTCCCTTGACATTTGTCCCATCTACTTGACTCACGCTATGTCCTGGTTTGATTTCCCAAAGGCACCTCCTCTCGGGAAGTTTCCTCGCATTCCAGAGTCGGAGTGAGTTCCTTGGAAAGACTACCATTATAGTAAACCCACGAGTTTACCTTACCCCTGTCACAGAGTTCATAGCTCGATGAATTAGGTAGGATTTTCAGTCAGGTCACCAAGCCTAAGGATAATTACCCAAGAACCCTCTGAAGGATCATGTGCTCTAAGTCTGGAAACCTTATACAAGAAAGAGTAGTTCTCTCAGGTTTCGAAGTTGTGGGAGTTTGAAGTTCCGAGAGGTTGAATATCGTGATTCAAGCGCAGAAAGGACAACGAGTCTAGTTATCGAAAGAGAATACCCCATATTTGGTAGACAAATGGTCAAAATCCTTTCGGAAATACCCCAGATCAGTCAAGACTGACGGATCTAGAGGAGGAGCGCAGGTGTTAACACCTCGACCCCTTCAACCTTCGCAAGTAGCGATGGGATCCTGGACCGTAGATCCAAGGATCTATTGGAGCTCTATCGACCATCGATCTTAACCTTTGCATAGGCAGGAGAGTGGACTTGACAAACATACTGAAAGTCCCGAAGTATTCAAAATCGTCCATCGACACAGGACACATGGTAGTTGTGTAGCATTTCGGTGACTCGCGACTTGAAGTGGTCAAAGTGTAGGACTGCACAAACTCATGATTCATGAAATCGCGTCGTGATCGTGGTTGTTGATCCATGAGTGATCTGGACCATCAGTTTAGCATGAATAAGTTTCGACGTTTCGGCACCCGGGAAACGAAAGGGCAAGGCCCCTCTTTTTTTCTAGTCGTGAAATCTCGGTATACGAAACCCCGAATCGGTTTAGCGTGAATAAGTTTTGGTGTTTCATCACCTGGGAAACCAAAGGGAAAGACCCCTCATTTTCACCAGTCGTGAAATCCCGGTATACAAAACCCCGAATCGGTTTAGCGTGAATAAGTTTCGGCATTTCAGCACCTGGGAAACCAAAGGGCAAGACCCCTCATTTTTTCCAGTCACGAAATCCCAGTATACGAAACCCTGAATCGGTTTAGCATGAATAATTTTTGGCGTTTCGACACTCGGGAAACCAGAGGGCAAGACCCCTCGTTTTCGCAAGTCGCGAAATCCCGATACATGAAACCCCGACACGCTCTGTGGATGAGCCCTAGGTCATAGGACAGGGTCATGTGGTAGGAAGGAGGAGTTCCGAAAGAATCTCGACCGTCCATTTGTAGAGGATGTGTGGTGAATATCTAAAGCCATCGGGGTTTTGGAGATCGGGGAAATAGGAGTGAAGACCCTGCCAAAATCCCGAAAGGTAGAATGTTGGGATTTAATCCAGGCTCTTGATCAAGTCGACGATCTGGACTGTATATCTGGATGATACTGGGCTTTCGGGTTTCAGGGATTGAAGGAAAAAGGGTTCCTTGCAACAAGAATCTTGAAAGTTGAGTTTTGGTAGCGCCATTTGGTGTTAGCATGTGTTCATTGAGGTGATCGCATGGAGTAGGAAAAAGGGGAGCCAAGGAGCTCATTAACCCCATTTCGGGTTTCATCATTTCAAGGGACAGGGTGCCGGGGAGAGCTTGCACACAGAAATCCTGAAACGCGAAATCTAGAAGCGCCCTTTTGGTAAGGCCTGTGGTCATAGCCAACGATCACATGGAGGAGGATAAGGAAAGGGATGGTTTGCGCTAGGCCCCATAGAAATTTGGGGATTCTGTCACTCAAAGAAAAGATGAAAAATCTAGGTTGTCGTAGTGGGTATGTGACAAATTGGTATCAGAGCATGGTTACAACACTTGGCCTACTTGGGATCATGAATGAGTTGCACAGAAACTCCATTTGAAGTACTCTTAAAAGGAGTAACTCTCTATCCTAACCCCCTTTATCAAAAGTCGAAGTTAAGAATGAAAATTCCTATTGTGTGTATGCATTTGAAAAATATGAATTATGCGCTGATTGTGAATGAATATAATGTTGACTAACAACAAGTTTTTTTCCTGCAAAACAAGCGAGTGATCAACTGTGGGAAACTGCAAACACATAGAATGGTAACGCACCACGAAGTGGGGGATGGATCCCACAATAGAGACGAAGAGTCTGACGAAAGGAGGACGGTAGAGACCCCTCCAGATATAGCTGAGACTATGAGGAGCCTCATGGTTGAACTACAGAGTTGCAAGGCTGACAATGAGAGGTTGATAAAAGAGCAAGAGAAGCAAACAAAAATTAATGCAGTCTTGCTGCAGAGTTTATTCGACATACAAAGACAATTGCAGCATGGACCTGACATCAGTCACACGGACTGACGACAGACAAAGAAAAGTGGAATTCCACCTGAGATACATAAACGTGGTCTTTTAAGTGGCCACACTGGGAAGAGCACCTCGAGAAATGTCCACCCCAAAGATAAGGGACAAGCATTGGACGATTCCTCTGGAGAGGAAACTGGTGACTCGGAGGGATCTTCTAGTAGCAGAACTAGTTCTTATTCCCGAAGAAAATGGAAGAAGTGAAATCATTCCAAAAATCATAATCTTGAAGAATTCAATAAGGCCAAACCACCCTCTTTCGATGGTGAAATAAAGAAGGGAGAGGAAGCGGAGGCCTGGCTACTTGGACTAAAGAAGTATTTTAGATTCCATGACTTCTCGAAAAACTTTAAGGCCCGAGTAGCTACTTTCAACCTGAATGGGAAGGCTTCCATTTGGTGGGAAGACCTTAAGAACGTAAAAGGGATTCATGAAGAAGACCTATCTTGGGAACGGTTTGAGAAATACTTTAGGAATAAGTATCTGTCGAAAAAGTATTTCGACAAAAAGACTAAAGAATTCTATGAAATCAAGTTGGGGCAACACACCATAGAGGAATATGTCAGTAGATTCCTTGAGTTGTTGAGGTACGTACCCTATATAAACGAAGAAAAGGAAAAGGTGAAACGATTCATCAGTGGACTACCTAAGGACTATCAGAACCTGATTGAGTTTGATGAGCCAAAGACCCTATAAGACACTATCCTAAAGGAAAAATATTTTTATGAATAGCTTGGGCATCAGACAAAACCTCGTGAAGGCTGGAAGCAGAAGAATAGTTAGGGATTCCAGAAAAAGGGGTTTAAATCCCCAAGATTTAAAAACTATAAAAAGGACTCAAGGATGAGCTTCCCAACCTGAAGTGTACACCAGTAGAATTTCCCCTCCAGAGCGGAAATAAACCTTTTGGATCTACCCTAGGAAAGATTGATAACCCAAAGAGATAACCCTTGAAATGTTGGGATTGTGGAGAAAAACATCTACTGAGGGACTGCCCGCACCGACAACAGAACAATAAGAGAATTTACAATGTTCAAGAAGCTACCACCATCAATGACGTGTCTAGGAGTATGTCACAAATTTATGCATCCATGGATAATAAACAAGCTGACCACCAAGCTTCAATGGTGGAGATGGAAGGTATGATCACTAACCATCTAGTGTCTATTCTAATTGACCCCGATTCAAATTTGAGTTATATAGCTCCTAAGGTTGTTGATAAGTGTAAATTAAAACCATATAAACATGCCAAGCCATGGTTGGTACAGTTAGCCACTGGCACCAAAAGAAAGGTAGCGAAGGTCATACCAGCTTGCCAATTCACTATGGGTGACTTCCCTACCCAAGCAACCCTTAATATACTACCCCTAGGATTGTATGACCTCTTGATTGGTATGGACTGGCTAGCCACATATAAATCCAGACTAGATTATTACCATAAAACCTTAGAATGTGTAAGTGAGGAAGGAAGAAGGATAACCCTTCAAGGGATCCAAAAACCTGTCTCGGTGAGATAAATATCATCCCTTCAAATGAGAAAGTATTGTAGAAAGGGATGTCCACTATATGCGATACAGGTGTTGGAATCAGTTGAAGATGACAAACCAAGACTTGAAGACCACCCCACACTAAGAGAATATAGAGATGTGTTTTTGGAAGAGGTATCGGGTTTACCTCTAAGAAGGGACATTGACTTCTTGATAGAATTTGCACCAGGAGCGGTGCCAGTTTCTAGGACACCCTACAAGATGAGCACACCCGAGCTAGTTGAGCTTAAATTACAACTGAGAGAAATGATGGACAAAGGTTATATCCAGCCTAGCGTGTCTCCATGGGGAGCACCAGTGCTATTTTTGAAAAAGAAAGATGGTACCCTTCGACTGTGCATAGATTATAGACAACTCAATAAGGTAACCATAAAGAACAAGTACGCCTTACCCATGATCGATGACCTGTTTGATCAATTGGGAGGTGCTTCCATCTTCTCAAAGATTGACTTGAGATCTAGATACCATCAAGTCTGAATCAAGGGTGAAGACATCCACAAAACTTCCTTCAGGATGAGATATGGTCACTATGAGTTTGTGGTAGTACCATTTGGATTGACCAATGCCCCTACCACTTTTATGTGCTTGATGAACAATGTGCTCAGCAAATTCCTAGACAAATTTGTACTAGTTTTTATTGACCATATATTAATTTACTCCAAGAATAGAGAGGAACATGAGGAACATATTAGACTTGTGCTTCAAGTGCTAAGAGAACATCAACTCTATGCCAAATTTAGCAAATGTGACTTTTTCCAGAAGCAAATACATTACTCGGGCCATGTCATATCTGAAGAGGGAGTAGCAGTAGACCCTGACAAGATCAGGTCTATCATGGAATGGCCTACCCCAAAGGACGTTTCAAATATCAGATCCTTTATGGGCTTAGCAGGATACTATAGGAGATTTATAAAAGGATTCTCCAAGATTGGTTGTCCAATCACTGCCCTCCAAAAGAAGGGAGCTAAATTCACGTGGACACAAGAATGTGAAGAAAGATTTCAATCCCTGAAACACCTTCTGACCCATGCACCCATGCTAAAGATCGTTGATCCCAAAAACGATTTCCTCGTGTGCACAAATGCCTGTAAGGAAGGGATCGAGGGAGTCCTTATGCAAGAAGGAAGTGTAGTCTGCTATGAATCCCGAAAATTGAATGAGCACGAAACCAACTATGTGACCCATGATCTAGAGTTGGCCGCCATAGTGCATGCCTTGAAAATGTGGAGGCATTACCTCCTGGGAAGGAAAATCGTACTCATGACAGACCACTATGGATTGCAACATCTGTTTGACCAACCAAAACTCAATGCTAGACAATCTAGGTGGATGGCCCTTCTTAGTAAGTTTGATTTCTAAATCAAACATATCAAGGGAAAGGAAAATAAGGTGGTCGATACCCTTAGCAGAAGTATGAAAAAAATGCATCTGGCAGCGGTGATCACCTGTGAGACCAACGTTAGGGAAAGAGTTAAGAATACAGAAGAAACAAACACATTGTTCTAGACCGTGACCTCATAACTGGAGAAAGAACCCACAGGGATAAAGTATGAAGACTACCAGATGATAGATGGAGGTATGCTAACTTACATAAATAGATTGTATATTCCAGATTGTGATGACTTGAAGAGGTTCATAAAGGATTAACTACATAAAAGACTATATACTGGTCATCCAGGATACCAGAAGATGATCACGACCACCAAGAAACAATTCTATGGGCCTGGATTGAAGAAAGACATAGATGAGTACTTAGCCAAATGCATAGAATGCCAATAGTTTAAAGCAAAACACCGACATCCAGCAGGATTATTACAACCTCTACCAATCCCGGAATGGAAATGGGAAACCATCTAAATGGATTTCATCACCGGATTACCAACCTCGACCAAACATAATGACGACATCATGGTAGTGGTGGATAAATTGAGCAAGTCCGCTCATTTTATCCCGCCAAGTCGACTTGCAAGGTAATAGACATCGCCAACGTATTCATGAAGGAGATATTCAGACTACATGGTATGCCTAAAGAGATCGTGTCTGACAGAGACACGAAATTTACTTCCAACTTTTGGAAATCCTTGATGGTTGGTATGGAGACCAAATTACTATTTAGCATAGCCTATCATCCTCAAACCGATGGATAGATGGAAAGAATGAACCAAATATTAGAATACATGCTAAGGATGCATGTAATTCATCAACCCAAAAAGTGGGAAGATTACCTGCCACTGGTGGAATTCGCCTACAACAATGACTACCAAGAATCCCTGAAGACGAGTCCTTTCAAAGTCCTCTACGGTAGGTTGTGCAACACTCTAGTCAGTTGGAGTAATCCCGTAAAAAAAATTACTATTGGACCCGACATGTTGAAAGAAATGTAACAAGTGATTCAGATAAAACAAAATCTAAAGGTCACTCAGAACAGACAGAAAAGTTACACAGACCGAAAGAGAACTCCAAGAGAATTCAAGACGGGAGATCACGTATATCTCAGAGTTAGGCCCAGGAAGAGTTCCCCGAGGATGGGAGCTTGTGCCAAGTTGGCACCTAGGTATTGTGGACCCTTTGAAATTATAGATAGTGTGGGACCTGTAGCCTATAGGCTAGCACTCCCTCCCATAATAAAAGCACATAATGTTTTCCATGTTTCATTATTGAAGAAATATATACATGATTCTAATCATATAATTGATTGCTCTATGATCCAGGTGGAACTGGAGGGAGAATTCCTGCCAAAACCTCAATGCATACTGGATAAAAAGGAAACCCCACTCAGCAACCAAACCATTTCACAGGTCAATGTGCAGTGGAAACATTTTGGCCCAGATGAGGCTACATGGGAAATGGAAGATGCCATGAAACAAACATATCCAATTTTGATTACTTCTGTACATACACATCATATTGATAGATAGAACATAGAGGATGATGTTCCTTTAAGGGGGAGGGAATTGTAACACCCTATTTCCCCCAGTCTATAAAAATAACTATATTGGCCAAGAACTATGGAAAACTCAAAGATGTGAATGTTTGATTTGATAGACCTTTGTATAAAAGGTCGATGAATGTAAATTATGTTATGATTATGTGTTGCATGACTGCTGGGAGGGGGGATGTGCTAAAAGAGACCATGATGGATAATGAGAGGTGGTGGAAGGGACCTGGAATGGTTGCGTTAACTTCCACCGAACCAATACCGTACTGGTTTTTACTTGCTCAAAGACCAAAGAAACTCTCTAACCCTGGAACGAATAACCCGCTAGGATGGTAGGTGGGGAGTCTCCTCAAGAGTTAATGAGGGGATGGGGGTGAACCACCCATCCGTAGAATCTCTTAGACCTGACCACGGATGGGGGAATTCACACCACACACAATCTTGTAGAAAAGGCAATAAAGGAAGTGTGGGGAAAGGGAAGAGAGAACACGCGCGATAGGGATCGTGGAAGAGAACCGGGAGGAACTCTGGAAATACAAGGAGTTTTGAACATAGGAGAAGGAGTGTAACCTTCGTCCTTGACTTCTGTTGAGCTGGAAGTAGGAGACTGAATCTCAAGCATCGTGGTCTGCCTCGGGGGTGGCTAGTGGTAAATCTGTTTGGAGTCATTGAGCCTATGGTTGGGTGGAAATGAGCACCCCTCTCAGCAGTCACGTCACGTCTGTTGTTTTCTGATAAGTGTTATGTCTTGTATTTTGAATTGAATATCATGAATTCATGCTCATGTTTATACGCTCATAAATGGTTTATGTATAGAAGTGTTTGCCTTGTGTTTTGATTGGAAATAAAGGATGCATGATTATACTTATATGACTATAATCGATCTATGTATAGAATGAATAATTTTAGAATACGAGTCCATTCCCTTGATATTTGTCCCATCTACTTGACTCACACTATGTCTTGGTTTGATTTCCCGAAGGCACCTCCTCCCGGGAAGTTTCCTCGCATTCCAGAGCTAGAGTGAGTTCCTTGGAAAGACTACCGTTATAGTAAACCCACAAGTTTACCTTACCCCTATCACAGAGTTCATAACTCGACGAATTAGGAAGAATTTTTAGTCAGGTCACCAAGCCTAGGGATAATTACCCAAGAACACTCTGAAGGATCATGTGATCTGAGTCTGGAAACCTTGTACAAGAAAGAGTAGTTCTCTCAGGTTTCGAAGTTGTGGGAGTTTGTTGTTCCGAGAGGTTGAATATCGTGATTCAAGCGCAGAAAGGACAACGTGTCTAGTTATCAAAAGAGAATACCCCATATTTGGTAGACGAATGGTCAAAATCCTTTCGGAAATACCCCAGATCGGTCAAGACCGATGGATCTAGAGGAGGAGCACAAGCGTTAACACCTCGACCCCTTCAGCCTTCACAAGTAGCGATGGGATCCTGGACTGTAGATCCAAGGATCTGTCGGAGCTCTATCGATCGTCGATCTTAAACTTTTCATAGGCAGGAGAGTGGACTCGAAAAACGTCCTGAAATTCTCGAAGTATTCGAAACTGTCCATTGCCACACGACACGCGACAGTCGGGTAGCATTTCGCTGACTCATGACTTGAAGTGGTCAAAGGGTAGGACTGCATGAAATCACGATTCGCGAAATCATGACGTGATCGTGGTCGTTGATCCATGAGTGATCTGGACCATCGGTTTAGCATGAATAAGTTTCGATGTTTCGGCACTCGAGAAACCAAAGGGCAAGACCCCTCATTTTTTCCAGTCGTGAAATCCCGGTATACGAAACCCTGAATCGGTTTAGCGTGAATAAGTTTAGGCATTTTGGCACTCGGGAAACCAAATGGAAAGAACCCTCTTTTTCTCCAGTCACGAAATCCTTGTATACGAAACCTCGAATCGGTTTAGCATGAATAAGTTTCGGCGATTCGGCACCGGGGAAACCAAAGGGCAAGACCCCTCATTTTTTCTAGTTGTGAAATCCAAGTATACGAAACCCTGAATCAATTTAGCGTGAATAATTTTCGGTGTTTCGGCACCCAGGAAACCAAAGGGAAAGACCCCTCATTTTCGTAAGTCGCGAAATCCCGGTACACAAAACCTCGACACGCTCTGTGGATGAGCCCTAGGTCACAGGACAGGGTCATGTGGTAGGAAGGAGGAGTCTCGAAAGAATCTCGACCGTCCATTTGTAGAGGACACGTGGTGAAGATCTAAAGCCATCAGGGTTCTGGAGATCAGGGAAATAAGAGTGAATACCTCGCCAAAATCCCAAAAGTTATAATGTCGGTATTTAATCTGGGCCGTTGATCAAGTCGACGATCTGGACCATAGATCCGGATGATACCGAGATTTCGGGTTTCGGGAATTGAAGGAACAAGGGTTCTTTGCCACAATAATATGGAAAGTTGAGTTCCGGTAGCACCATTTTGTGTTAGCGTGTGTTCACTGAGGTGATCACATGGAGTAGGAAAAAGGGAAGCTAAGGAGCTCGTTAACCCCATTTCGGGTTTCGGCATTTCAAGGGACAGGGATTCGGGGAGAGCTCGCACACAGAAATACCGAAACGCGAAATCTGGAAGCCCCCTTTTGGTAAGGCCTGTGGTCATAGCCAACGATCACATGGAGGAGGATAAGGGAAGAGATGGTCTGTGCTAGGCCCCATAGAAATTCGAGGATTATGTCCCTTGAAGAAAAGACAAAAAATTTAGGTTGTTGTAGTGGGTATGTGACAATAGGGATGGCATGCCCCGCACAGAAGTGAGTCAGGAGTTATGTGAATCCCAACAGATTCAATAGCCATGAAGCATATAGAGGATACATGGCCCGAAAAATTCAAGGATGAAGTACAAAGTTGATGCAAACAGCCACCCGGGGCACGTCTGCTACCACCAGGACCTTCTTTTTCCCTGGCCCAAAGAGCTAAAATGCTCTTCAAATCCCTTATCAGGACTTTGTCGCACCCACAGGATGCTCCTCCGACGATCTCCCTTTACTTTATCGAGAAATCAAAACTCACTTGATCGCGAGTCCTACACTCACGGATTTGGGTCTCTCCAATCCCCGAAACCCGATGGAATATCCACTTCACACCTTCCTCGTCTCCTATCGGGAAATCAGAACTTACGCTATCATGGGTCACTTCTCGTGAGAATCCCCAATTCCCAATCTCCGATGGTCCGCTAAGCTCTTTAACCCCTTCACCTAAATCTCCTCGCATGTGACCTGCCAGTCCACGAGACTAAGGCCCATATTCCCTATCGGAACTTCGGAGTTCGTGAGTTTGCAATGCGAAGAACTCACACCCCTTGGATCTCCGATCCCCGATATCTGATCCCCGATCTCCGATCCCCGATATCTGATGCCACCTGTCTTCTACTCTGATGCCTGTGGTCCCAATCCAAGGGTAATCGGAATTTCGCGGGTCGGGAATTCGCGATTCCTGTGGCAGTGATTCTCACGACACCCAGAACCCTGAAATGTTGAACCCCGATGCACGTGCGGGTGCTCTCCTCCACGTCACCCCTCCTCATCGCGCTATCGGGTATCGCGAGATTGTGATTTCAGTTATAGAGTTTCCTTTGGATGGTAAAACCCCGAATGTCGAGCCTTGACTCTCCGAATTACTGACACGTATCCAGTCTAGGATCTATGGATATAATCCTTTCGGGAAATCGCTAATCGCGATTTCTCCCTATGAGAATTCTATGTTCCTGGAGAATCCGATTCTCCGATGAGTCGAGTCCCGATGACTCCCGGGCTCCTCCCCTGCACGAAAAGACTCAACCCATGTGCAACTTTCCCAGATCTGATGGTGGACCAGAATTCGCTGTTTTCTCCTGCGAATCCTGACCGTCTATTCTCCTCCTTGAGGATTTTCTAGGATGGCTAAGAGTTCCTTCTAAGGGCTTGCTTTCCAAGCCTACACCTGAAAACTTTTCTTGAACCTTCTCTCAACCCAAAACCTCCTGGGTTATCCTTTCAACAATATCCCGAAGGTGCTATACCTCCTGAGCTTGCGTGCACTGCTTGCGCTCAGCATTCAACAACTTTCCAAGTGTGGAATCTGTCAGACTCTGTGCAGCTCCGGCAGCAGCAGTCTTTGGCTACCCTTTCTCAGATTAACCAATGAGACGTCTTCCTTCAACCTGCACACTCTTGCGCGGATGAAATGAACCACCTCCACCTATGGACAAATAAGAACAAAAGTTAAACTATTGATCCCTCATCAACGCACTACTTGCGGATGAATTCAACTGCACTCTTTGCAGGAATCTCCTGGCTCAGATAGAGAAACAATTGAAACTCATTCCCTTTCTCTCTCAGACTTCAGTTTAACAAACCTGAAATATCATGCACAACATATACAAAGCAAATGCATAACAAAGCAAACATTCATGAGCACATAAACAACATACATAGAGAAACAACACCAGCCATGAGTTTGAATCAAAGACTCTTTTCTATTAATTCAAATGCCTGTACATGGGTGTTCTTCACACAATTCTCTGCTTGCTCTTTTCTTCTGAATGCTTGATTCTAATGTTACAATGATACAATGAGGGTGTCTATATCCGTTTTCCCTCTCGAACTCTAAAACTGTCTAATCTGGAAATAAAATCCTATTTACCTGCATTAAATCTATTAAATGCCTCCTATCTATTTTAGACAAGAGCGTACGGCTCGAGGTCTGATACAATATACAAAAGGCGCTCCTTCATAAAGGATTCATTTAAGACTTGCACTACAATCCCAAAGCACTTTCAAAATTTTGGATTTGTTTCTCCAGCTGATCTCTGCTTGATGTGCTGGCTCGCTTGCTGAGTTGGCGATGCTCTTGCATCATACTCCTTGGCTTGAAAAATTTCATGGGATCCTGTCCATGAGCTCCTGCACGGTCTATCCATGCTTTTGGATAACTTCTTCTGTCTCCCAGCTGGCATCCTCCGCTGGGTGATTCTTCCATTTCACCAGGTACTCGAAGTATTTCTTCCGTCTGGTTCTCTTGCTAACTCTTTTGTCAAGTATACGCTCCATCCGTGGCCTTTCTGCAATCGGCATTTGCTTCTGCCACTGGACCTCTGGATTTTCATCACTTCCATCTCCTGCTTCCTCAGTATTATATGGATATAAGTCTGAGACATTGAATTTCGGAGATATTCCAATGTCATCCGACAATTCAATCTCATAAGCATTTTCTCCTAATTGCTTCAGGACTCTGCATGGCCTAGTTTTCCTCATATTCAGCTTGTTGTATGTTTCCCTTGGGAACCTTTCTTTCCTTGGATGCGCCAGAACTAGATCACCAACCTCGAACTGAAGTTGTCTTCTATGTTGATCCACTCTACGTTTATATTCCTGGTTTGACTCCAGCAATCGCTGCTTCACTCTGTTGTGAAGATCTTCCATCGCCTCTGCGAATTCTTCAGCTCTTGCACTCTTAGTCATTATCTTCTCTGAATCCCTCAGTTCAGATACTCCTCTTGGTTTCCTTCCATATACAATTTCAAATGGACTTTTACCTGTACTCCGATTCACTGAATCGTTGTAAGCAAACACTGCATGTGGCAACACATTATCCCAACTGTTGTGGTGCTCTGTCACCAGGCTTCTGAGTAAATCTCCCAAACTTCGATTCACCACCTCTGTTTGCCCATCTGTTTGAGGATGATAGTCCGAACTAAACATCAAGTTAGTTCTCATATTCTTCCATAGTGTCCTCCAGAAATTTCCAATGAACTTCGTATCCCTGTCCGATACAATGCTTCTGGGTAAACCATGAAGTCTAACAATCTCCTTGAAGAACAGATTTGCGATATGAGTCGCATCGTTGGTCTTCTGGCATGGAATAAAATGTGCCATTTTGGAAAACTTGTCGACCACTACAAAGATCGAGTCATGTCCTCTTTGTGTCCTTGGTAATCCCAATACGAAATCCATGCTAATTTCATCCCATGGCCTCTCAGGTATGGGTAATGATTGATAGAATCCCGCATTCTGCTTTCTGCCCTTTGAATGCTGAAAAATTTTGCACCTGTCAACAAAATTTTTGACATCTGTTCGCATCTTTGGCCAAAAATACGCTTCTCTGAGCTTTGCAAACATTTTATCCTGGCCAAAATGCCCTGCTAATCCGCCACTGTGATTCTCTTTTAGCAGGTTCTCCCTCATGGAGCAATTCGGAATGCATAACTGATTTCCTCTGAACAACAATCCATTCTGGATCATGTAATCCATCCACAGGATTCTGTCTCTGAGAACTGGATTCTTAGTTGCCTTGTATGCCTCTGCAAAATTAGCATCACCTGCATACATGTCTTTAAGATTTTCAAAACCCAATGTTTTGACTTGGAATTCCTGCAGCAACAAACACCTCCTGCTCAAAGCATCAGCCACTTTGTTAGCAGTCCCTGAAATGTGTTTAATTACAAATGTGAAATTCTGCATATACTCTACCCATTTAGCATGTTTCTGATTCAACTGCTCCTGCTGAGTCACAAACTGTAATGCATGATTGTCACTATACAGAACAAATTCTTTTGGCATCAAATAATGCCTCCACTTCTTCAACGCCTATATGACAACATAAAATTCCTTATCATACGTTGAAGACTTCACCTTGGCTTCATCCAGATTCTCGCTGAAGTATGCAATTGGTCTATCCTCTTGGCTCAAGATCGCTCCTATGGCAAAGCCACTTGCATCACATTTCACTTGGAATACCTTTGTAAAATCTGGAAACACCAAAACTGGTTGTTCGGTGATCCTTCGCTTCAATATATTGAAGATTTTCTCTGCCTCTTCAGTCCAATGAAAAGATTTATGTCTTTTCTTGACTGTGTCCATCATCGTTGTGCTAATTCCACAGAAATTCCTGATGAATTTTCTGTAGAAACTTGCCAATTCGTGGAAACTTCGCACCTCGAAAACATTTCTTGGTGATGGCCAATTTTTAATCACCGCCACTTTACTTGGATCCATCTTCAATTCATTTTCCGATATGACAAACCCCAAGTAAATGAGTTCTCTCTTCATAAATGAAGACTTCCTCACATTGATCAACAACTTCTCTTGTTGTAGCTTCCTCATTACTGCAACTAAATGCTTCAGATGTTCTTCCTTCGTTTTGCTGAAAATAAATATGTCATCTAAATAAACAATGACAAACTTACCAATGAATTCCTTCAACACTTCATTCATCAGCCTCATGAATGTACTCGGTGCATTCGTCAAGCCAAATGGCATGACTAGCCACTCATACAATCCTTCGTTGGTTTTGAAGGCTGTATTCCATTCATCGCCTTCTCTCATGCGAATTTGATGGTATCCGCTTTTCAAATCCACCTTTGAAAAAAATTCTGCTCCACTCAAGCAGTCCATCAAGTCATCCATCCTCGGCAATGGAAACCTGTACCTGATGGTTATCTTGTTGATGGCTCTGGAATCAGTGCACATTCTCCAACCTCCATCCTTCTTTGTACTTAGTACCATTGGAACGACACACGGACTTAGACTCTCCCTGACCAGTCCTTTATCCAACAGCTCCTGTACCTGCCTTTTGACCTTCTCATTCTCCTACGACGTCAACCTGTACGCTGCTTTGTTTGGCAAACTAGCTCCTGGTATGAGGTCTATATGATGACTTATGCTCCTCTTCGGCGACAACGAATGAGGTAATTCGTCTACCACTATGTCAGCGAACTCTTCCAACAGTTCTTGAATTTCTGTCAGCAGATCATCCACTCTTGTGCTGGTCAAAACAACCCTCAGTTTCCTAACCACCAAGAATTGTGGATCTTCCTTCTTCTTTACTTATGCCAGAAGTTCCTTCCCACTCATGAGAAGTATCTTTTTGTTCACTTCCGGTTTCACCTCCTGGTCTTTTATCAGAAGTAACATGTGTGTTCTCCCATTCTTCTCTAAGGTGTACGTATTCATCTTTACATCATGAATTATGTTTCTGTCATATTTCCATGGTCTACCTAGCAATAAATGAAATACATCCATAGGAATAACATCACAGAGAATTTTATCATTATATCCTCCTATCTTGATGTCAACTAAGCACTGTTTAGTGACACTCACCTGATGTCCCTTCTGTAGCCATGATACTTTATATGGACTCAGGTGATCAGTCATTTCCAGCTCTAATTTTTCCACCATCTCGGTTGAAACAAGATTATCGGTGCTTCCGCTGTCCACAATAACCTTGCATTTCCTGTCCTTGGTCTTACATGCAGTTCTGAACAGTCTACTTCTCTGAGCTGTGTCCTCCACCTCCTTCTCGGGTATTACGAGAACTTTACGCATCATCAAAGACCTTCCATCTTCTGCGTCTTCTGCTTCAGCAGCTCGCCTCTGTGCTTCGGCGATGTGAGATTCACCTTTATCTGTNCTGAACAGTCTACTTCTCTGAGCTGTGTCCTCCACCTCCTTCTCGGGTATTACAAGAACTTTACGCATCATCAAAGACCTTCCATCTTCTGCGTCTTCTGCTTCAGCAGCTCGCCTCTGTGCTTCGGCGATGTGAGATTCACCTTTATCTGTCTTCCTATCTGGACAGTGAACTTCCTTATGTCCATTTTTCCCACATGTGTAACATGTGATGATTCCTCCTCTGCCTCTTCCTCTACCTCTGGTACGAGGAAAAGTATTAACATCAGCGTATCCTGCGCTCTGTTCTCCCTGCTGCATTCGCTGTTCAGCATGCTGGCCTCGCTGATAACTTCCACCTCTCTCGGTTCTTGTCTGAGGATTCTTCCAGTCATCCTTAGATTTCTGGAACCTGTCTTGGGCAACTGATTTTCCCCTTGGCTGGTTCTTGCCTCGCCCTCGCTGTGCTGGCTTACAGCTTAGTTTCTCTTCTGCCTTCAATGCCATCTGATATGCATCCTCAATCATTCTGACGGTTGTCATGCTCATCTCATCCTAGATATCGTATCTTAATCCATTCATATACCTGGCTACTTTTTCATCATCGCTCTCCCGATGACCTGCTCTAATATTGAGATTGTAGAATTCTTTGGTGTATTCCTTCACCGTCATCAACTTCTGTCTCAGGTTCTGCATTCTCCTGAAAAGTGTGATCTGATAATCCCTTGGGATGAACTTTACCTTCATCTTTGCAATCATTCGATCCCATCTTTTTATCTTCTGTCTGCCTTTGGAACGTCTATCTGCTTGAAGTTCGTCCCACCATAATGTTGCATGTCCCTTCAATTTTGTGACAGCATTCCTTACTTTTTTATCCTCTTCGATGTCCTCATAATCAAAGTAAGTATCAAGAGCTCAAATCCAATCCAGAATCTCTTCTGCATACAGACTTCCTTCATAGACTGGAATGTCCATTTTCATCTTCGAACTCATCCGAGCGATAGACTTAATTAACCGCTCGTTGGCTGCATCTTCAGCTGCAACTTCTCCTTGTTGTTCAGCTTCAGCTTCGCCCTGAGAGTCGCTTAAGTCTCCAGCATTGGCTGTGCATCTCTGCGCTGCTTCCATGTCTTCCAATCTCGCTCTGAGATCGCGTATCTACCTTTCCATCTCTGGATTCCCTGCCGGCCTACCTCTTCTTCTCACCTCCCTGTCCTCTGGATCAGGCGACTTCCTTTCCCTTCTGGGCGGCATGGTGAATTCCTTTTCTCCTCTACTACATAAAATAGAGAGAATTCCTTGCTTTGATACCACTTGATGCAAACGGCCACCCGGTGCACGTCTGCTACCACCAGGACCTTCTTTTTCCCTGGCCCGAAGAGCTAAAATTCTCTTCAAATCCCTTATCGGGACTTTGCTGCACCTACAGGATGCTCCTCCGACGATCTCCCTTTACTTTATCGGGAAATCGAAACTCACTTGATCGCGAGTCCTGCACTCACGGATTCGGGTCTCTCCAATCCCCGAAACCTGATGGAATATCCACTTCACACCTTCCTCATCTCCTATCGAGAATTACCCTATCGGGAAATCAGAACTTACGCTATCATGGGTCACTGCTCGTGAGAATCCACAATTCCCAATCTCCGATGGTCTGCTACGCTCTTTAACCCCTTCACCTAACTCTCCTCGCATGTGACCTGCCAGTCCATGAGACTAAGGCCCATATTCCCTATCGTAACTTCAGATTTCTCAAGTTTGCAAAGCGAAGAACTCACGCCCCTGGGATCTCCAATCCCCGATCTCTGATGCCACCTGTCTTCTACTCTGACGCATGTGGTCCCGCTCCAAGGGTAATCGGAATTTCGTGGGTTGGGAATTTGCGATTCCTGTGGCAGTGATTCTCACGACATCCAGAACCCCGAAATGCTGAACCCCGATGCACGTGCGGGTGCTATCCTCCACGTCACCCCTCCTTGTTGTGCTATCGGGTATCGCGAGATCGCGATTTCAGTTGTAGAGTTTCCTTTGCATGGGAAAACCCTGAATGTCGAACCCCGACTCTCTGGATTACTGACACGTATCCAGTCTGGGATCTACGGCTATAATCCTTTCAGGAAATCGCTAATCGCGATTTCTCCCTGTAAGAATTCTATGTTCCTCGAGAATCCGATTCTCCGATGAGTTGAGTCCCGATGACTCCCGGGATCCTCCTCTGTACGCCAAGACTTAACCTGTGTGCAACTTTCCTAGATCTGACGGTGGACGAGAATTCACTGTTTTCTCCTGCGAATCCTGACCGTCTATTCTCCTCCTCGAGGATTTTCTAGGATGGCTAAGAGTTCCTTCTAAGGGCTTGCTTTCCAAGACTGCGCCTGAAAACTTTGCTTGACCCTTCTCTCAACCCAAAACCTCCTGGGTTATCCTTTCAACAATATCCCGAAGGTGCTATACCTCCTGAGCTTGCGTGCACTGCTTGCACTCAACATTCAATAGCTTTCCAAGTGTTGAATCTGTCAGACTTTGTGCAGCTCCGGCAGCAGCAGTCTTTGGCTACCCTTTCTCAGATTAACCACTGAGACGTCTTCCTTCAACCTGCACACTCTTGCATGGCTGAAATGAACCACCTCCACCTCTGGGCAAATAAGAACAAAAGTTAAACTATCGAGCCCTCATCAACGGACTCCTTGCGGATGAATTCAATTGCACTCTTTGCAGGAATCTCCTGGCTCAGATAGAGAAACAATTGAAACTCATTCCCTTTCTCTCTCAGACTTCAGTTTAACAAACCTGAAATCTCATGCACAACATATAAAAAGAAAATGCATAACAAAACAAACATTCATGAGCACATAAACAACATACACAGAGAAACAACACTAGCCATGAGTTTGAATCAAAGACTCTTTTCTATTAATTCAAATGCCTGTACATGGGTGTTCTTCACACAATTCTTTGCTTGATCTTTTCTTCTGAATGCTTGATTCTAATGTTACAATGATACAATGAGGGTGTCTATATCCATTTTCCCTCTTGAACTCTAAAACTGTCTAATCTGGAAATAAAATCCTATCTACCTGCATTAAATCTATTAAATGCCTCCTATCTATTTTAGACAAGAGCGTATGGCTTGAGGTCTGATACAACATACAAAATGCGCTCCTTCATAAAGGATTCATTTAAGACTTTTGCTACAATCCCAAATCACTTTCAAAATTTTGGATTTGTTTCTCCAGCTGATCTTCGCTTGATGTGCTGGCTCGCTTGCTGAGTTGGCAATGCTCTTGCATCAAAAGTCTATGACTCAGCATAGCCATGGATGGAGCAACCCATATTCCCTCCAAAACACCAACTATTATGTTTTCCTTGTAGCAGTGATCAATAAAAATGCCCCCCCATAGTTTTTCATGAAGAATCAACATCTTATGTTGGCTCTTATAGTCCCTGGTAGAAGACAAGTGAAGAATATGGATGTCTACCTACAACCATTGGTAGATAAATTGAAGGAATTATGGGAAGGGATACATGTATATGATGTATCACGACCCATCACAACATAGAGGAATTTTACATTGTATGGAATATTTTCTTACACCATACATGATTATCCTGGCTTAGGAGTTTCCTTTGGTAAATTACATGTTTATTGATTTTTTAAATACGTAACAATATTTTTTGGCATATTTAATTCGTTGTGACTGTTCTGGACTTCGACGCTAACATTCTCTACTGTATATATTAATAATTTCACAGGTCTTGTAACAAAACGCTATCATTGATGTAAATATTGTGGACCTTCTATGAAGGCTAGGTGGTCCAACCACCTACAAAATCCAATGAATGGTTGCTCCAGGGTATTCCTCCTAGAACAACACCCTTATAGAATAACAACATCCACTTTCAATGGTAAACCAAAGAGATCCCATAGTCCTACAATGATGACACCAAGAAAATGGATTAGATCATATGTGAGAGAGGGAGAAGGAGATTACATAAATATTTGATTCAAATGGGGATCCTATGTTCGATGATCTAGAATTCTTCGACACCTATGTTGAGAAATTTCCCATTGGGATGAAAAAGAAATATGTCTTTTATGAGCTCCCATATTGGGAGCATATTAAAATTTCCCACTTACTAGATCTTATGCATATATTTAAAAATGTTTCATCTTCTTTATGGAGGAACATATCATCAAACGAAAGTGACACATTGGTTGTTAAGAGAGATCTTATTTCTTCAAAAAGTAAATAGAAAAATTGGCCAAGAAAATAAAGTAGAGGAGAGGTTGGTCCCTCTTGGTATTTCAAAAAAGGTGATATCCCATGGATATTGAAGAAAGTTGATATTTCTTTGGAAAACGAAGTTATATTGGGTGTGAAGGTACCTTATTTATATGGGTCTTCACTACGATGTAGCTTCACTGTGGAATACCATTTGTCAAGGTTAAAATCAAATGACCATTTGAACCTTCTAAGAGTATGTATGTCAAAAACATGATTTTATTATTTGTTTTATAAGTTCATGCAATAGGATAAAACATAATTAATTTTGTATGTGCTTACTTTGTAGTGTCATTATCCTCTTCTGGTGTGTGGGTGTGTGAACCATGACTTTCCCCAAGATCTACGACGTGCCATATCTAAATTATCTTCATTTGTACGTTGGATCACATCAAAGAAGATTCATACGGCTAACATTCCACGGTGACATCAAGAGATAGTTGAGATTGTTTGTATTTTTGAGAAGGAACTCGTGACGAGTTTCATGAACTTGCAAGTTCATCTTCTAATTCATGTAGTATATGAGGTTGAATTAGTAGAAGTGGTCTCTTGTTGTTGGATTTTCTTCTTAGAGAGGTACAAGAATAAATTGAAAGGATTTGTATGACAAAGGGAAAAATCAGAGGGGTCTATTGAAAAGGGGTACATATCATATGAGTCTTTCTATTATGCTATTGAGTACATCAAGAATATAGACAACACACTAGGTGCAGTGATTTGGGACGATCAAAGGGATGAATAAAAAAGAGAAGGGAAACTTCTGCAAATGAATGAAAAAAGGCACTTGATAAAGAGTAAGTGACTTATCATTTGTCAAATTTCTATGCAACAACTATTTACACTAAACTTCATAATGTATATCTTGATGTGATACATACTATATGTCATTTTGATTTCATGAATATATATATATATATATATATATATATATATATATATATATATATCAGTGAATTCATAAATTGATGCCATCAATAAATTCATTCTTTACCATTCGGAGACAACACAACCATGGGTCACATTGTACAAACAAAAGAGGAGGAAATGTGACAGTGATTGGAAATAATTTATATGGTTGAATGTAGAAGCATGCCTTATCCTAATCATTTAAAAAAAAATCCAATGATATGCCCAAACAGTTGGGTTGTTGACCAAGTCAAAGAGAAATACAGTGCATCTGGTCGTTACCCTCGTGATGAATAGGATGCACTAAACATAGGTATTGGGTGCGAAAACTTGGTAATAATATCTTTGTGTACATTTTGTAACATTTAAATGCACCTTTGAACTATAACATCTATATTTTATATTTTATTGGTCGACTTATTAGACACACGAGACTGTGATTTTTTCACTTTTTTATAGGTGCATTTGTTCTCATCTATGTGGGCGTATGGAAATCATTTTCACACAGAGGATGTTGACGATGGACGCATCACACAAGACTGTGGAGTGGCAGTTGAGTTCAACCAATCTAGTCGTGCTAGCCACTGTGATAAAAACCTAATATGAGGGACGTTAGGTTATGTTGGAAAGATACAAGAGATCATTCAAGTGGACTTCTCTTCTTTCCAATGTGTTATTTTTAGGTGCAAGTGGTCGGACACCTTTGATCGGAATAATGCAAAGGAATATCACGATAGTGGACTGATATGTATTAACTCTAGAAAGATGTGGGATGAACCTAAGGAGCCTTATGTTTTCCCAAAACATTGCAACCAGGTGTTTTTTTACCCGGATGTGTTGGATAAGGATTGGTGGTTCGTATTAAGACACGACCCTAGATTAAAACATATTTTTTAGAACAATAATGTTATCATGCCAAGTGAGGAAGATAATGAGTGTGATGACAATAAAGAGTGATATGTACATTTTTTATTTCATCTATAATATTGTTGTTGTATCTTTTTTTTATACTCTTTATTTCGTTAATTATATTATTTTTTTATTCATCTTCTGATAGAGGAAATATTAAGTTAATTATAACAAATATTTGAACAATTTTAGTTGGTTAACAGTTAGTTTGATGCGTAATGTGTTTGTCTTTCAAATTATTTGTGATTTCATGGAACGGTTGTTATTTGAACATATTTATATCTCGTTGCATATATTTAAAAATGTTTCATCTTCTTTAAGTATTTCCAATTGTGAAATACTGAAAAATGTTAAATGTCCAGTTGAACTTTTAATGGGATATTAAATTCTACTTTTTATGTTGATATAATTAGATGTAATGATATGTTCGATATGAATGTTTAATAGTACAATATTTTTGAGTATATGTTAACATGATGATTCAAAAGTTGAGTTTATGTTTATTTATTTTGTATATTTAAAAGTAAGATTAACAAAAAATGTGGTTTATAATTAAAAAATTAAATTTATAACATGATGTTTTGATAATTTGGTTTTTAACTAAAATAGTGTTTGTTAGTTTACATACTTTTATCATTGATTTTGAAAATATTTATAAAATTATGCCCCCAATGTTGAGTAAAACCACAATTAATGAAGTAATTTGAAATTTGATAGCAATCAACTTACGGAATAATGACAAAAATAGAAATAGGAAGATTTGCAACCATAAATGTTTAAAGCCAATAGAATCCTTATCATTGGAGATCATAACTTTTTATAATAACAATTTTTAGTATAGAAGAGTCTATTCAAAAAGAATAATTAGTAGAATGGAAAATAATATTTTTTCATATGTAATTTGTTTTTTGAAAAAAAAATAGTTAGAACGAATATGTATAATGAACTATCTATGCAATTATAGTTTCAATTTTATAATTATAGTTTCAACCATATTGAACTTCGTAATTTATAAAAATAAGCATGATGATGATAACCATCTTATAACAAACATAAACAACATCTAAAATACACATTTATATTCACTAGCTAACATCATTTAATTATATATACCTCTATTACATATAAACGTCATTAATTAGCTAGCACACATATCTAATAATTTAATAGGGCATCATCATTGTGATCACATCTAAAAAAAGACAAGCATTTTCTAACATCATAATCACGCACATATAACAAGCATCATTTAACATACACATCTATCAAGCACATTTAACATTAAACATATCTAACATGACTTAAAAATGTACACATCAACATCAACATATAAATTAATTAAGTATATCATCATGATCAATAGGAAAAATGCACATCTAATCAACAATTTTATAACATACACATCTATCAAGAACATTTAACAAATATATCTAACATGACCTAACAATATACACATCAACATAGACATATAAATTAAGTACATCATCTAGGTGAGGTGAAAGAGGAGGATGTGGAGAAGGATGATCACAACCATCCTCATCAATTGATGGGGTAATGGACGAACAATCTATACTGGAAGAAGAGTTGTGCCTATCATCGAGATCCCTCCTCACTGCTAGTATCCTAGAATCTCTGATGATATGATGCATAAGAGGCATCAAATCACATGCTATATCCCTCCAAATATTTAAGAGAATAGGATATTCCCTAATGTCTCGCATCAGGTCAGGGAAAACGACCACCTCAGTCAAAAGTGCAAAGAGTCGGTCGCCCAACTCCAACCTGAATCTAGTATCAGGCCTACGATGCATGTCACCGGGTATCTACACCTGAGGACCCTGACCTAATGCGGTCTTAGGAATCATCTCCTCATCATCATCTGCCAGGGCAGGAGGCACATCTCCAATGAAAGTGCCAATATCTGTGAGATATATAGTACAAAACAATAATTACACAATTAATTCATTAAAAAATTTAATAAAAAAAGTTGAAGAACGTGTTAGAATTAATTTTATTCTAATTATGTAAGACAATAAAATGAAACTATATTGATTTAAACAAAACACTAATATTACCTCTATCATCTGGTGTCTCATCTGGTGTGAAGAGGATGTTCGGACATCCTCGCCAATCCAAACCATCATAAGGACACGACACCATGATGAACATGTAATCCGTCGCACTACCTAGTAGCCCAGTGAGTCTGGGGAAATCCTGGTCGGAAACTCCTCCTGGCCCCTTTTGGGAATCATGTCCCCCCACATCTGCATTCTCACACGAGTCTTGGGCCTAGAAGGATGACGAAAAAAAATTGGCCTCATCTCTGGAAACCTCTCAAAAAATAAGCAAAACAACTCTAAGGAAAAAGGGAAGTTCGACCTCCAATGTATCATAGCATGAAATATGTTTAGTGCGATACAAAACTATCATAAAACAAATGGAAGACCATCTAATATACCATGTCCTTTGTAACAATGAATCAACATAATAAAAAAGAGGGCAACTAACACACTTCCCATAACCGGTAAAGTGGGCTATGGTAGTCATGACTAACAGTGAGAGGCACCTAACCTCCTTTGCACTGAAAGGGGCGATTTTCATATGTCCACTAGTGACTTGAAAATTAGTTGGGGATAGTACATCAACCCCAATATATCACTAAGAGTACATGAGATGAATCTCAACTACAACGCCTACTGAGACATCTAGGAACTGGGGAAAATCCTCCCCCCTCCTGGACAACCTAGTGATAAAGTAAATATTCTCCTCAGTGGGATGGTACCACTGATCCAGACCCACATGGAAAGCCTATCAATAGACATCCCATCAACGGATCAGATGCACCAACAACCCGAAGTTCCCCTTAAGGTATGTAGCCTCTTCATAGTACTTAAGGAGGCCTACATTCCTCAAAATAACATGAGTCACTACAGTAATAGGGTGAGGGTACAAATCTCTCTCCCTCTCCCTTGCCTCCCATTCCCGTACAACATTGTACAGGTCCACCCTCTTCTCCTGTTGTTGTAGCTTCTCTCTCCACTCACATCTCTACATGATTAACATATGAAATACATCAGCCTCACTCATACATAAAACATAAAAAAAATCTATTGAATGGTAAATTTATCTATAAATACGGAAAAAGATCTTTCTTCAAAAAATAGGTTAATTGCATTACCGGTGTGCCCAAAAAATAGTCATGCACCATCGGCGGTGCGTATATATTGTGAGCACCATCCAGAGTGCATCAAAGTAAAGTAACACACCAAACCAACTATGTTCTACTATGTTATGCGATGTGTTGGAAAAAAGTACCGCACTGGGGCGCTACACTATAACACATATGCCCCGGTGCGTTACATTTATCCTACGCATCGCTTAAACCAATTTTTTTTTTTAAATCTTAACGCATGTAAACAATTATTTATAAATTATCAAAAAATGGTGTGTATACATTCACTACACACACTGGTGTGTGTAACGAATGTCGATGCACTATCACATAAAATTTTCCAAAATTTCCAAGTACAAAACTTTTTGCGGTGCATTCTGGTCGTTACTATCGGACCACATACGGTGCCCACAAAAATTTTATGGGATGCACCACAACACAATGTTACATCTCTCAATGATGCATTTTGTAAACATGAACACCCCGGTGTGCACATTTACCAACACACTGTGTAAAAATATATCTGATAAGGGCGGTGTGCCATGTACTTTAATGTCCCGATGTGTTATATGTACTTTGACGCACTTCCCTACTAGTTATATACTTTTCTTTGGTAAATCATTAAACATGTGTGCCAATACATTCATGTTTACCATAACACCACCGGAAATGGTAACATGGTACGTGGTGCGTCTTGTAAATTTACAGGTCGCACCGTAGGCGGTGGGAGCCAAGTGCTTCAAATGCACCTCACATTTTTTTTTTTAACACTTAAAATTTCACAAAATTTTAAATTTTAATCAAGAAAAAACTTAAGTTATGAGTAAACAAAGACATTACTTGGACATTTTGTGGGAGGTATGGTTACGACGTACTCAAAAAATCTAAATTTTCCCACCATTTGGAAAAAAATGAAATTCACTCACCGAGCAACAAACAAAAGGAGGGAAAGCAAGGAAAGAACCAATGACAGGGAACTTCAGATAGGAAAAGGTTGCACCAATGATTTTGAGCTCTATAACACTGAAAATGGTAAAAATAATTTTTACCATCAATAATTGTTTTTTATAAAACCTTGTTTTGGTGCGCCCAATGACCAACCGCACTGGGGCATACATGTATACTAAGCACAACAATTATATATATTTTAAAAACATCTCTAGCATGGTGCGCGTGTTTTTGGGCACACGTGTACATCGATGTGTTTACTACTACATAGTGCATTGCCGTACATTTTTTGAAAAAATGCAATCGTGCAATTTTTTTTTTAAGCATGACATGGTGCAGTATAGTAATAGACACCCCAGTGAGGCTGGTTTTACATAGCGCACCGCATAAATTTATAAATTACCCTAACACGGTGTTCCATATTGGAGCACTAGTACACACGGGTGCAAATAATACAATGGAGTGCACCGAAATATATTTTTTGACACAATCCTACATTGGTGTGTAAATGTTTTTTATTTAACCATATAATGGTGTTCTCTACTAATAAAGCATTGGTGCTTCCAGTGTTAAGTTGTGCACCAAAGATTTTTTAAAGAATGTTATTACAGTGCGTCATTATTTCTGTAATGCACAAGATAATTTTTTTCTTTATTTGAAATAACCTTGCTATGGTGCACTAGTTTTGAGGGCACTGATGCGCCTGTTGTATAAAACACACCGGTGCATTATGTACTTATAAAAGCACCAGCGTAAAAAATCCGCTAAAACCTCTGCATGCTCGCCTCCGCTAGTATCATCCGGTATAAACAAATTTTTGGACTATTTTTATAGGGGCATCCGCAGAAACCTTCACTAGAGGGTCTTTTCCTTGTAGTGTCATCTAATTTATTTTTAAAAACAATGTATTGCAGTTCAAAGTCACTAAATAAATAGATTATAAATTTTACTGTTCTAAACATTATGCATTATCTACACATCATGATCATGTTACTTGTGCATGTTGCAGAATTAATATATACATTCAAAAATAACAATAATTAATAATATCAATTCTTATTGGCATTTTGTATTCTTTATTTTGTGTATTTTTCATATTCTTAATATAAATTCAAAATCATCATATCAAACTTGACCTTCATATTATTGTGTTAGAGTACATTTTTATATCAATATTAATAATTTATGAATATTTATATCACTTTTAATACATTTTAATAAGTAGATCACATGATGATGATTATGATGATTAACGTCCACTAAGACTGAATTGATCTATCAAACCTTAAGAGGGTAAGTWATTACTTGTGATTCTTTATAATTTTGTTTATGTGCTAGAAAAGCATTAAGAGAAGCTTTCCAAGATCACCGTACTTTTGTTGAGTTAAGAGGTTAGGATGGTTGGTAGTGTCACAAATATTTTGAAAATAAGATCTAATATGGGTATAGGCTGGACAATCTAAGAGAAAGTGTTTTTCATCTTCAACCTTCTTAGTGTCACAAATGTGACACACTCTTTCATCCCATGCTGTTTTAGGAATTAACCAATGCCCAGTTTCACTATGGAGCTCATGATAATTTGTTCTTATCTTAGCAATGTTGTTTTTTTTCTTTACACTTGGAAAAACAGATAGATAATTTTGATCTTCTAGATTAGGGTTGATTACATCCTTATAATACCTTAATTTTGTTTTTTCCTCTAACTCTTTATCACACCACATTTTCTCCTTAAATTTTGATTTGACATTTTTTTTAATAGTATCTTTATTCTGCAAAATGGTGTCTTCCATGATTCGCCAATAGTTTATCCAAGACCATGCATCTTTATGCCATCCTTGCTTAAGTCGATGGTGGTTATGACTCGATTTTGAAGCAATTTTAGGAAGCCTCTTGTCTTCCATGTTGTTTAACTTGTTCTTATACATTAGGTATCTATTCATAGCCATGCTCTCAATGGGGGAGATGATTGTTTTTAAGAGGAGGATGGGATAGGGCATATTTCCTTTAATTTTGATATTATAGGTTATAAAATTCTTTTGTATTTGCTCTATCTTTTTCCAGGATTCATGAGAGATACTATAGCCCCAAACTTCACATCCATAAATAATAACAAGTGTAACAAGAGTCTCAAAGAGTAGTTTCTTCTTGTCCCAACTCCAAAGATCAATTGATTTACAATTGTTTTCAAGCCCATAATAAGCTTTCCATACCCCAATAATCCTTTTCTCAATGCTATAATCCCAATTGAGATTGTGGTGAATATCAATTCCAATATATTTGTATGAAGTCACTTCCTCCAAGTTGTTTTTTTCATATACGAAGGTATCATAAGGAGCCTTATTGGACTTAATAATCATGACCTTAGTCTTATCAGTATTAATAGTCATACACATATTGGAGCAAAAATAATTGAGGATTCTTAGTTGGTTTTCAATATCACAGGGAATAATTTCCATAAGAAGGATATCATTGACATAAAGAAGAAGATTGATGACTATACCAGTGAGAGTAGGGCTGACACAACCTACTTTTTCCAAGCAATCTTCTAACTTGTCAATGTATATGCCAAAAAGAGTAAGGGACAAGGGACAACCTTGTTTGAATCTGATATTGCATTTAATCTCTTTTGACTGGAATTTAGGGTTTTTAAACTTAGCAATAACATTCTCATACATCCTTATTGCAACAATCCTCAACTTGAGAGGCAATTTTATCTCTTCCAACCTATTCCATAGGTTTTTCCTAGGAACCATGTCAAAATCTTTTCTAAAGTCAACAAAACAACAAAAAAGATTGGTTTTAGTATTGAAAAACTCCTCTGCAATGATCCTAAACGTAACAATATGGTCCACAGTTGAATCATATCTTCTAGACCCGACCTAGCCTTTAGCTCTTTTATCGTGACTTTATAGCCAAAGGCTAATCTTCTTTTCCAAAATAATTCCTTAAATCTTGGATAAAATCAAGCTAATCATAATGGTCCTATAATTAGAGGGAATGTTTCTATCCCCATTTTTAAAAATACGAACAATGAGGCCTTACATCTAGAGTTTAGGGAATCCCTTCTTGACTTCTAAATTGAAGAGATTGTGTATGTGAGGGATAAGGATTGACCCTCCAATTTTAAAAATTTCATCTTGGTAACCTTCAATGTCCTTAGCTTTCCCATTTTCAAGCCGCTTAACCACGAACTCTATGTAAAGAAAAAACTTCTTCCTTTGTAGGGATAATAGGAATGGTGTCCATGGCATTAGGGAACTTGTAAATACTTTTAAGGTGGGAATTCCAGTCCCTTAAGGGAATCCTATTATTTTCTTTAGTATTTTGGTTTAGAATTTGGCTCGATAACTTCTTAGGATCCAACTTATATAGTTGTGAAAGTTGCTCTTGCCTTTTATTGATATAGTGCCTTTTTTTCCTTTTAATTAGGGCTTTCTACGTATTGATCTTATCGATTTTTAAGGACTCATTAGAAGAATACCTAATGGATTTCCTAGCAATTTTACATTCTTTATCATACCAAGCATTGGTTGTTCTATTATTCATTTTATAGGACACCTCGAAAGAGAACTTGTTAATAGAAGTGGAAAGGGTAGTTGTAAAATTATGATAGAGTTCTTAAATGTTGTCCTTATAAGATAAGAGATTTAATTTACTATTTAAATCCTTTAAGAAAATGTCAACTTTACTTTTTTCAAAGCACAAATTCCTTTGATTATCAAATATCTCTTCAATGGCGCTCCTATGCATGGAAACGTTTAGAGTTAGGGTTAAAAGCTTATGATCAGAGTCAGGCTCATGGTCATTTAAAAGGTCAAAAGTTGTTATTTGGTTGGAAACAGGGATATCATATATCACATAATCTACAACACTACTACCTAGCCCATGAATACAAGTCATCTGGCTGGAGTTTTTCCACTTCATTACTCCATTGAAAATTATTAGGTCTTGAGAGCTGCAGAGCTTGACCAACTCAGTACCAAACAAATTCTCAATTATGTCTTCAGAGCTTCTTTTATAAATATTAGTTAAAACAAGGTTCTCATCTAGCCATAAAGGATTATGGTTGGAATTAGTACTTAAAATAGTAGCTTGTTTAGTTGCAGTCCTAGCATTAAAGCAAGGGATGATTTTAGGGGCTAAATTTCACTCATGGGCTAATTTTCCATGGTTTTTTCAAAAAAAAGATTCGCTATTTTAAAAATAATTCGCCCAAATTCTATAGGATACAATTATTTTACCTTAAAAATCACCAAAATTTTATAAAAACTGTATAAAATCCTTAGAAATTTGAATATTTTTACAAAAATATTGTCAAACATTTATAGTTGGCATATGAAGGATTAATA
>ML776894.1:576839-588385 GCA_009831015.1 Picea engelmannii | reverse complement strand
GGATAATTCGAACCTTATTTATATATACATACCTTATTTATATATACATAATAATGATAAATAAATCTTATCCCTGTATACATAACAAATATTAATGAATTATAAATATAATTTGAAACAATAAATATGTCAAAATTAATGTTTTATATTTAATGGTTCACAAGTATTGCTCAAGCCTTGGTTAAAATTGATTTTATCATTTTTTTTTTTTAAACAATGTATTGTAGTTCAAAGTCAATAAATAAATAGAATTAATATGCACATCATAATCATTATCATTATGCATTATCTGAACATAATGATCATGTTATTGTGCAGGTTGCAGAGTTAATATATACATTGAAAAATAACAGTAATTAATAATATCAATTTTTATTGGCATTGAGTACTCTTCATTTTGGGTATTTTTAATATAAATTTAAATCTCAAACTTCACCTTCATATTATTTATTAGATTATATTTTTATATCAATATTAATAATTTATGAATACTTATATCATTTTTAATTATTTTCTTATAAATAAATTATATATATTAGTCTTATACTATATAATATTATTAAAATTTAATGTTGAAGGTTATGTGGTTTATCCCTCAGCGTTATGCTCTTTGCGGAATAGAATCCTAGGCGGGGGCCTCAATCCTACCCTTTCTTGCTCCCACTCCCTTTCCTGTACCCTTTTTTAGGTCCCCTTTTCGCGTTCTCGCGTTCCCCTTTCTGACACCCCTCCCGATTCTGGTTCCTTTTGCGGAGAGGTACTCTACTCTCTCCTAGGTCAGGCATGTGTTCCTTCCACGTGGGTCAAGACACATGGAGGCCTCCAACTTGGAGGACGTGGATTACGAGGAATCCCCCCACGCCCCTATGCCTTCGTGTCCCACAGAGAATTCTTGGAAATACTCTAGAACTCTCACCCRACTCCTCACACGCTCCTGCACTCACTGCAAGCTCATGGATTTGGATGTAACGAGCATGCTTCCCCACTCCTTCCACATGAATTATCTTTGAGCTCTCAGCCTCCCACTCCCAATAGCTAGCCTTTCTCCCATCTCGAACCTCCATCTTTTCCTCTCAAAGGAAAGGTTTTTACTTCTGCGAACCTACAAATGAAAGAAGAGAAGGGTGTTTCTTATAGTGGAGACCTACCACAACATCCTTCATCTCAGTGCATCAAAGAAAAAAGGGGGCTCTGTGAAAATGGTTTTAGGAGAAAAAATTACCCTCAACAACGTCCCTCAGCTTTTGGGTAAGACTATGGTTGGAAGGTTTAATGGGAAATCTATGGGAGAAAAGGCCATAACATGTTGGATGCAGAACCAATGGAAACCTGTAATTGGTTATGTCCCAAATATATATATTATGTAAAGAAGCTGGATCTCCTTCTCTTTTCTTTCGGATGATGACTGGGAAGAAATTTGAAGGTAGAGCTAGTCTTGGGGCATGTCCAGTCTTTCCCTGAAACCCTGGAATGTGAACTTGGACCCCCTTAAGGAATCTATGGAGGTAATGAAAGTTTGGGCAATCTTTCCCACCCTGCCTTTGGATTTTTGGTCCAGGGAAGTGTTAGAAGGCATTGGAAACAAACGAGGATTTTTCATAAAACTCGAACCTAACTAGGACTCAAAAAAAGACAGCAGGTGGGCCTGGATCATGATCGAAGTGGATGTAAGAGAAGTTTTAGTAGGAAACATCAACCTAGGTTATGATGTAATTACTTGGCACCATAAGGTATACTACTGGAGACTACCTTTTAGGTTCCATGACTTCCATGAAATTGGTCACATTCTCTCTCAATGTTCCAGACTCAAGTCGTTGCAAAATCCTCCTGCCAAAAAGTGGAAAACCAAATCTACAATTAAAAAGAAATTTTCTCTGGAGGTCATCTCGATGGAAGGAAATAAGGAAAAAAATCCATTGGATATTGACAAAAGGGTACTCTCCATTCAAGTGCTAGGTGACTTGGTTAAACAAGCTCATGTTTCAAGTATGCATCCCAATCCCCTTCTTCGTGTTTTCCTTCAGGTTCGATGATGGTTCCTTCAATACCCTCTAGCCCCCTCCCTTCTCCCAATTCCTCCCCTTCTATTGAGGACCTCCTTTCTTTTTCCCATCCCATGGCTCCGTCGGAACTACCGGTATAGGAAGTTGAACCAGTGAGAGTTCCACCCCCCTCTCCCCTTCTCAAGGAAGTCCCCTCGACAGTTCCTATCCCATCCCCCCCTTCTCAGGATCCCTCTTATCCCTCCCTCATTTCCTCTCTTTCCTCAATGCCCCTTCCTCCCTTCCCTAAAGATTCCCTTTCTACTTGGGGTAATAGATATGCCCTAAGGTATAAAACCTGATAGAACGCCCTTTCCTTTGGAGGTTTGTCACTTGACCCTCCTTCTCTCTCTCAGTTAGATAGAAAGTCCTTCATCTCGAAAGAAAAAGAGAGAGAGAGGCTATGGAAATAAGCAAAGGAAACCAAGTGACCATCATAAGGGCCCTTAGAGAAGGAAAATCCCCATCGACAAGAGAAAAATGATCTTCCTTTCTTTCAATGCACATGGGTTTGGGGGTGCCCCTAAGAATCTATCCCTCAAAATAATGCTCCTAAGACTAAAGCCATACATTATCCTCATCTAATAGATAATATGCTCTTGTGACAAAGACGAGGAAACCTTCAGTCCTTGTCTTAGGAATTGGTATTTCAACACAATCGACGCTTCAAGTCTCTTAGGAGGTCTACGCACTAGATGGAGCCCAAATTTCCAGGATTTTTCCTCTTCTATCATTCTCTCTACAATTTCAGTCAAGTTACAACATAAGAATAACAATTTAACCTTCTCGGTGGTGAATATTTACGATCCTTATTATGATCAAACCTTCTTTTGGGAGGATTTGGTCTCTACAGGCATTTTTTGTGACCCTTTTCTGGTGGCGGGGGGGGATCTTAATATTACCCTATCCATGCGAGAGGTTTGGGTTGCACACCTCAGGGTCCATAGGCAAAGAGATTTTTTCCAATCCTTTTTTGAGAAGGGCAGTTTGGTGGACATTGAACCTGTGAAGCTCTCACCTACTTGGAGGAATTTCATAACTGGGGACGAGGGGGTTGCAAAAATATTTGACCGGTTCTTAGTTTATGAAGCCCTACTGAATCTAGGCTCAAAATTCAGATCAGGGGTAGAGGTGGGAGGTATTTGATACCATCACCCCGTATCACTACATTGTACTTCGGGCTTTGAGTCTCCCCCTTCACGCCTTAAATTATGCCAATATTGGTTGGTAGAGGAATATTTCAAGAACCTGGTCCTTTCCACTTGGGTCAATCTTTCCCCTCTGAACCATGCCCCTCTTATGGTGCAATTTGAATAAAATCTCAAGAACTTGAAAAAATCCATAAAAAATTGGCTCCCTATATGGAATTCCAAGAGGTCTCGTCTCATTTGGGACACTAAAGATAGATTAGCCAAGGTCCTTATAAATCTGGAGGAATCCCCGCTTACTAATGAAAATTTAGCAGAATTAAGGGAATTGGAGGACAAATGTACCAAGTGGCTCAAGACAGAGGAACAAGAATGGCGTATCAAGAGCAGGGATCTTTGGATAAAAGGAGGTAATAAAATCAAGTTTTTTCACCAATTTGCGAACTACCGAAGAAAACTCAAGACAATCTGGAAAATCAAGGATGAACAAGGGAATGTGGTTGTAAACTTTGAGGAAAAGGTGAAGATCAGAGTAAATTTCTTCAGCAATATTTTTTCAGCCCCTCTTGTATGCCCCATTCAATAAATCCTTGAGGAAGTGGGAAAATTCCCTACCACCTTCTCCGAAGAAATGAATTTATCCTTAGAGGAAGAAGTGACAGAACCATAAATGAAGACGACATTTTTCTCCATGAAGAATTTAAAAATCCCAAGCCCAAACGGAGTTACAGTGGAATTATTTAAATATTTTTATGACTATCTAAAAAATGAGTTGCTTCTAGTGGTAAGAGAATCACAAAAGGAAGGAAGAATTCATGGTCCTCTCAATGCCACTTTCTTGTGTCTTATCCCAAAGAAACAATTCCCTTCTTCCTTCAAGGATTATAGATCGATCGCCTATTGCAATGTCATCTACAAACTAATTTCAAAGGTCATCTCTAGGGGACTTAGACCAATTCTAAGTGATCTCATTGGGGAATAACAATTTGTCTTCCTCCACAACAGACATATACACGATGTGATAACCATCGCTTAGGAAGTTCTTCAGTGTATTAAAATAAAAAAACTTAAGGAAACCATCTTGAAATTGGACCTCTCCAAAGCATATGATTGAGTAAATTGGAATTTCCTACATCTGTTCCTTATCCAAATGGGCATGAACTTAAAAATTATCAATTGGATAATGGGGTGCATCCAAAGTGCCTCCTTTTCCATCCTTATCAATGGAGCTTTGTCTAGTTTCTTCAAATCCTATAGAGGTATCTGTTAGGGTTTCCCCTTTTCTCCATTTTGTTTCTTGATCATGACAGAAGCACTCAACTATCTGATAAAGGAGGCAAGGTCCAAGGGCCTCCTAAGAGGAACTGCACTCTCTAAATCATAATCAATAACTCACCTATTATTCATAGATGATATCTTTTGCAGTCTTTTTGGTTGTCAGTGGAATCTCATTGTTTTTTAGGATATTTTAAACCTCTTATGTAGAGCCACTGGTATGAAAATAAACATGGAAAAATATTGTCTACTTATTAATCATTGTGAGGAAGAAGAAGAAGCCTCCATTGTCAATACTTTTCCCGTGGCAAGGAAACCTCTCCCTGAAGGACTCAAGTATATGGGTTTCAAGTTAAAACCAAACAATTATATAAAAGAATATTGGAGTTGGTTAATCAGAAAATTTGAGGATCACATAGCCATCTGGGTCAACAGACTCCTCTCTAGAGGAGTAATACTACTACTAATCAAAGTAGGACTCTATAAGGAATTCTTGTTTACTAGAATTCAATAGTTGCAATCCCTAAGGGATTTCTGGATCATATTTTTCGTCTAAGTTTTCACTTTTTATGGAAGGCACAAAAAATTCATGGAGGCCCCCCCTTAGTCAAATGGAACTCAAACATTGCACCTAAAGAAATAGGTGGTTGGGGTCTAAAGAACATAAGAATTTTTTCTCAATCCTTAGCGGGAAGGAACCTATGGCATCTAACCCTCGGAAACACCCTTTGGGTAAGTGTTATGAACTCCAAGTATTTTCCTACCCTGTCTATCTTTGAATGGTTTCGAGAGCCTATGAAATCTTCCAAAGGCTCAATTGTCTAGAAAGCTCTTGTGCAAGATTTCCCCCTTGTTGGTAACTGGGAAAATGTGATATTGGGAGAAAATGTGTGGCTGGGAGCAGGAAACAACTACAGACTCTCCCCTCTCTTACTTATGTTCCTCAAAGAAAAAAACATTCGCTTCCTGAGCCACCTAAACATTGGTTATCCCCAAATTCGAGGGAGAATGGAATGGAAGAATGCAGACTCCATGGATCTCCCCTTAGAACTATGGGACAAGTGAGACTCCTTTATCTCCCTTTTATGCGAAAAATTCCTTTCCCTGAATAGATCTTCCGAGGACTCCCTCTATTGCTCAAACAACCCACAGAATGGCTCATATTCGATCAAGTTGGGCTATAAATCCTGGCTACACAAAAAATCTGTGACACGCTCGAAATGGTGGTGGAAGCCCTTATGGAAAATCGAAGTTCCTCCTAGATGTAAATTGACGCTTTGGATAACACTAAATAATAAATTGTTGACATGGGATAAATTCCTTGGGATAGGATGGTGCAGACCTAGTAGAGGTCCTCTGTGCAAGGAAAATCAAGAAACCATTATTCACCTTTTTATCTCATGTCCCTATGCAGGAAAGGTTGTGCATATAATAAAAGATTAGCTAAAATCCAGGGCCAATTGGGACCATGCATATATAGAAGATTGTTTTAAATCTTGGATTCAAGACAGAACAACAACCTTCTATGCAGTTCTTCTAGGCATCATGATCTCAAACATTTGGTGGGAAAGAAACAATAATGTTTTTAAAGATAAGATTGTTCTCCTAGAAGTCTCTGCGACAATCTCAATTAGTTAGGATGAAGATTTCAAGACAGAGCTTAGGTAAAGTAAACCTCGCTTTGTGATCCCTTCTCCCATCGATTACACCATCCCATGGGGATTTTTTGATGGGGATAGCCAAGGACATCCTCCTTCATGCGAAGTAGGGGTGGTTTTGTTTACCAGTCACAACCACTGTATTCACATCAGATGTGTGCCAGGAGGCGGAACAAATAATAGAGTCAAACTGATAGCACTCTGGACTCTCCTGGAAACTGCCAAAGAAAAAAATCAATCAAAGCTACAAGTGTTCGGTGATTCCAAGAGGGTGATCGACTAGGAAAGGGGTCTCAACAACATCCAGAATCCGAGGTTGGCCTCACTACTAAGGGACACCAAACTCACTTTAAAATATTTCAAATGGATTTCCTTTCAGCACATTCTGAGGGAGATAAACACAAAGGCAAATGAACTCTCAAAAGAAGCATTGCAACTGCAAAAAGGAGCCTTCAACTTTTACAAGTTCTATGAAGGAAGAAAAACTAAGGCAATGGAATTTTTCATCTCAAGAAGTATTTTTTTCCTTTTTTGTAAGGCTATAAATGTTTTTGGACAGATGAAACAATTTGTAGAAAGTTTTTGAAAAAGGTCTTTAAAGGTCTGTTATGTAGTATAAGATGGCAGTATAGTCCTGGAAGGAAGCCTACCAAGGCCGGACATGAAAGAATCTAACATGTATATTACTTTATGAATAAACAATTTTTTTTCTTATGAAAAAAAATATTATTAAAATTTAATAATTATATTCATTTTATTTTTAGAATTATTTAAAACTTTTATTAAATAATTATTAATAATTGAAAAATAATCATTTTTTTATAAATATTAATAATTTTATGTTAAAAGTTTTTAATTTCATTAATAAATTTATATCCCATATTTTAAATATAAATTTAAAATCATGATATTAAACTTCAAGTTCATATTATTCTTATTAAATTATTGTGTTAGATTACCTTTTTTTATTAATATTATTAATTTATAAATATTTATATTCACTTTAATATTATTCTTATTAAATTATTGTGTTGGATTACTTTTTTATCAATATTATTAATTTATGAATATTAAATTATTGTGTTAGATTTATTTTTTTATCAATATTATTAATTTATGAATATTTATATCACTTTGAAGTAATCTTATTATGACAACAAGAACTTGATTACTTATATTTATTTTGTTTTCAGAATTATTTAAATAATTTATTAAATAATTATTATAGTTGGAAGATAATCATTTTTTTATAAATTTATTACATGTATTATTTTTATGTTAAAACGTTTTTAATTTAATTATTAAATAATTTCATTTACATATATAAAAATAATTTAAAGCTTATTTTTTATATCTTATCTCTGTATACATAACAAATATTAATTAACTATAAATATATACATAATAAATATTAATGAATTATAAATAATTTGAAACAATAGATATGTCAAAATTAATGTGTTATATTTTATTGCTCATTACATATATTAACTTAATGTTAAAAGGTTTTTAATTTAATTAATAAATTTGTACCTTATATTTTAAATATAAATTTAAAATCATCATATCAAAGTTCATGTTGATATATAACCCCAAAAAACATATTTTCAATTTTACATATATAAAAATAATTTTTTGAATATATAACCTCAAAACAAATATTTGCAATTATATATTTTACATATATAAAAATAATTTTTTAAATATATAACCTCAAAACAAATATTTGCAATTTTACATATATAAGAATGATCTAAAGCTTATTTTTAAATACATAATAAAGATCAATAAAATTTATCCATATATATAACAAATATTAATAAACTATTTATAATTTGAAACAATAAATATGTCAAAATTAATATATTATATTTAATAGCTCACAAGTATTTCTCTAACCTTGATTAAAATTTATTTGATCATTTAGCTTTCTAGCTTTCTAACAATGTTACATATATATATAAGAATAATCTAAAGCTTATTTTTAGATATATAATAAAGATCAATAAAATTTATCCACATATATATAACAAATATTAATAAACTACTTATAATTTGAAACAATAAATATGTCAAAATTAATATATTATATTTAATAGCTCACAAGTATTTCTCTAACCTTAGTTAAAATTTATTTGATCATCTAGCTTTCTAACAATGTATTGCAGTACAAAATCATTAAATAAATAGATTATAACTTTTAATGTTTCAAACATTATGCATTATCTGCGGATAGTGATCATATTAGTTCTGCAGGTTACAAAATTAATATATAAATAACAATAATTAATAATCTAAATTCGTATTGGCATTGTGTATTCTTTATTTTATGTATTCTTCATTAATACATGAAATTAAAGTTACCAGATGAAACCCTAACTTAACAATTACAGTTATCTGGAGCTTTCTCTCCCGATCTCCTGATGAGCTTTCCTTCCCGAGGAGCTTATTTGTTGTTAGAGTTCTGTGTATGCAAGTACAAAAATAAATCAATTGGATTTTTCCATAGATTCTAGCTTTACATTTGTCATTTTTATTTGTAACAGAATATCTCAATCAATTACATGAGTCATTTTTATTTGTAACAGAATATCTCAATTACATGATACATCTTGTGGTGCAATGGCAATGCAATCTCGTCAACTTCATTATTTTTGTGGAGTGTATAAAGTAGTACATGAAATTGACATGCAAGTTACTAGTAATTATATTACTTAAGAGTAGTGAGGTGTTTTATAGTGTAATATGGAGATGTTATATAATCTTAATTTTATATGATAATAAAAATTAAATAAAAAAATAATTACTTATCTACTCACATGTGATAATATCTAAAAAATTAAATTAGTGTAGAACTATATTAAATCCATATTTATCAAACATAAAGAGGGATCAAATTTTTAAAAGTGTAATTTTTTTTGTCATTTAATATGAAGGAATTAGCAACAATACATTTATCATTTAATATGAAGGAATTAACACACGAAATAGAGTTACCCTATTGATGCTTCATACACTCTAGTTTAAGATGGATCAAGTAAAACTAGAATACAATTTAAAACCTTGAATGTATGGATATAAACACACTAACTAGTCAAACTAAGAAAAATGGGTATTGATGTAAATTTAAAAATAAATGGTATTTATATCATGCCAACAATATTTGAATCTCTTCAATGGAATTATTGGTTTTGCAGATAAGATAAGGTGCCACCCCAATGCCCCTCTTGTTCTGAAAATTACTAACTCCATGTTTAAGGGAAGGAAAAGGGTAGGATGAATAGGCAGCCGAAAAACGATTCTTATTTCAGCCTTATTTGGACTCATTGAACCAGGTAGAGGAAGAACTCTGATGGATGACCTAGACCATTGCAATATTAGTCTTCGTGATCTGAAGTCAAAGATGGTGGTGTCATTATCATTAAACAACATCACATAGAGAAAGAACATATATTTAAATTTTGTTAATGAAATGAGAAAGTGTGATCTTCATTGAATCATCATATAATTTGTCATCTATCTTGGTAATTTCTGGCTGGAAAAAATTCAAGGAATCGGCTTGCAAGGCCATTTTAGTGGTAAGTTCTAGTTTGGAAAATTGAGGTCCAAAACCTTATGATCCATTTTGACATATTAAATGACATTTTTGGGGGTTACAGTGTCTAGAACTTGCACCCATACAATTGATGTTGATCTACACACCAAGACCTTTCCAACAATGTGAAAATCACCTCAATCACAATTTGAATGTAAAAGTTATGTCTCTCGCAAGTTGAACTGCCTTGTTGACCACCATGGTACGAGTGGATGCCAAGCTAGCCCTCATTACTCACATGTGTGGAGCTAGTCTTGTGTAGATTTTCCATAATATTCTAGAAGATCCAAACCTTATCATTAATTCACTGTTGAGGAAGTCAAAATACTAACCCTATATGACTATCGAGCTATGTTAAATGCTAGGTTTCTAGGAGGAGAAAAGTGGTTCCATTATTTAACATTATATTGGTTTCATAGTTGATCAAAGAATCTTGCAGTGGTATTTTGAGAGCATTGGTAAAATTCCAACCCAATTGTATGCCCGTGATTGATGGAAATTGGGTTGGAATTTGAAAATGAAATAGTATGTAAAATTAGTAATCTACTTAATTATTATTTAATAATTTAGTAAAGTGAATGATGAAAATTGGATTGGAATTTTAAAATGAAATAATATGTTAAATTTATGAAAATTGAATTAAAATTTTAAAATGAAATAATATGTCAAATTTTTATGGAAATTAGATTGGAATTTTAAATTACTATTTACTAATGTCACTTATGGAAATTGGATTGGAATTTTAAAATGAAATAGTGCATCAAATTAGTATCCCAAGTAATTGGCAATTACTGTTTAATTACTATTTAGTGATGTTACTGATGAAAATTGGATTAGAATATAAAAATGAAATAGTACCTCAAATTTGTATCTTTTTTCTACTAAAAATTACTCTTGTATATTTATATAAAATTTTCCAAAACTTTAGAACACAATTCACATCATTACATACCAGTACTATTGGTATCCCACACAATTACTATTCAATCCACTCACTATGGGATGATTATGATTACGACTCACGAAGAATTTTTAACCATACATACTCACTATTCATGACTCACGAGGAAATTGTATGCCCGTGATTAATGGAAATTGTGATGCCCGTGATTAATGGAAATTGGGTTGGAATTTGAAAATGAAATAGTATGTAAAATTCCAAACTAATTGTATGTCTGTGATTGATTTATATAAAAAWTTTCAAAACTTTAGAACACAATTCACATCATTACATACCAGTACTATTGGTATCCCACACAATTACTATTCAATCCACTCACTATGGGATGATTATGATTACGACTCACGAAGAATTTTTAACCATACATACTCACTATTCACGACTCAAGAGGAAATTGTACGCCAATCTAATTGTATGTCTGTGATTGATGGAAATCGCTGGGAACCCACTCAGATACTTCCCCACATAGTGGATGATATGGAAGTGGAAAGAAGCAGCTCGAAGGACTTGTAGCCAGGCTTGAACTTGTGACCTATCCCCAAACTGGGAGAGCATGGGCACCTCTTGCCATGCGAGCTATCCCTCGTGAGCTATAATACCTTTACTAAGATATTATTTAATAACTTAGTAAAGTGAATGATGAAAATTGGATTGGAATTTTAAAATGAAATAATATGTTAAATTTATGAAAATTGAATTAAAATTTTAAAATGAAATAATATGTTAAGTTTTTATGGAAATTAGATTGGAATTTTAAATTACTATTTACTAATGTCACTTATGGAAATTGGATTGGAATTTTAAAATGAAATAGTGCATCTAATTAGTATCCAAGGTAATTGGCAATTACTATTTAATTACTATTTA
>ML776894.1:564704-576789 GCA_009831015.1 Picea engelmannii | reverse complement strand
CATGACTCACGAGGAAATTGTATGCCCGTGATTAATGGAAATTGTGATGCCCGTGATTAATGGAAATTGGGTTGGAATTTGAAAATGAAATAGTATGTAAAATTCCAAACTAATTGTATGTCTGTGATTGATTTATATAAAAAATTTCAAAACTTTAGAACACAATTCACATCATTACATACCAGTACTATTGGTATCCCACACAATTACTATTCAATCCACTCACTATGGGATGATTATGATTACGACTCACGAAGAATTTTTAACCATACATACTCACTATTCACGACTCAAGAGGAAATTGTACGCCAATCTAATTGTATGTCTGTGATTGATGGAAATCGCTGGGAACCCACTCAGATACTTCCCCACATAGTGGATGATATGGAAGTGGAAAGAAGCAGCTCGAAGGACTTGTAGCCAGGCTTGAACTTGTGACCTATCCCCAAACTGGGAGAGCATGGGCACCTCTTGCCATGCGAGCTATCCCTCGTGAGCTATAATACCTTTACTAAGATATTATTTAATAACTTAGTAAAGTGAATGATGAAAATTGGATTGGAATTTTAAAATGAAATAATATGTTAAATTTATGAAAATTGAATTAAAATTTTAAAATGAAATAATATGTTAAGTTTTTATGGAAATTAGATTGGAATTTTAAATTACTATTTACTAATGTCACTTATGGAAATTGGATTGGAATTTTAAAATGAAATAGTGCATCTAATTAGTATCCAAGGTAATTGGCAATTACTATTTAATTACTATTTAATTACTATTTAGTGATGTTACTGATGAAAATTGGATTAGAATATAAAAATGAAATAGTACCTCAAATAAGTATCTTTTTTCTACTAAAAATTACTTTTGTATATTTATATAAAATTTTCCAAAACTTTAGAACACAATTTACATCAATACATATTATTGATGGATGGATGGCTCCAAGATCCATCTAGATCAATCCCATTGCAAGAAAAGTTATAATTAGTCCCAATGTTCAATTTGTAGAAAATGAAGCATGGGATGGAAGCATAGAAAGGACAGTTAAAATTATTGATGCTATCGGGCATGATGACATAGAGGAAGAAGTTTATCAAACACCATTTATAAGTCAGTGCGTAGTTCCTTCTACGTGTGGAACTGCGACACAAACTACTCTAGTGAGATTTGCAGGTGCACAATCCACACCTAGAGCGTGACAAACTCCAGCGAGCATTTCGAGTAGCTCTACATCTCCAGATCCAACATCAGTAAGTCTGTTACCAAGGAAGACAAGAAGTGTGTGCGACATATACAATGTTGGCACATCAAATTCATTTTCAGTCTGTGCTCTGTTTTCACAAATAGATGATCCATTATGTAATGCCACTTTTATGTTACCAAGGCTTTTATCGCTGCCAGATACCAATTTGTAACACACCTTTTACATAGCTCATACAGGTCTTATAAAAACAACATGCGTTTAAGCAAAGAAATACATTTAAGCTCAGAGTAAACATAATATTTACTACTATAATATACAATCAATAGCATTAACATTAAATTGATATGCACATCAGAATACATGATAGTTATAATTACACAGAGATGCAAAATTGTGAATAAAACATCATCTCATACTTATCTTTGAAAACCTTGGTGATTCCACCAACCACGTACAGACCTTCCACGAATCTCCCAGCCTTAGATCACACTGCTCATCAGCTCAGCAGTGGGTCACCCCCGAGTTGGGACTAAGCTCCACCCCAAGGCAAGGAATCCTAGGCTAGGCTGAGGTTACAGGGAAAACAACACAGAAAGATTGGAAGGATTCTTCCCAAGATGCCATCTTACACCCACTACTTCTAGACTCTCATTCCCCACATGCTTGTTCCACCCGAGAGTATACACATTCACAAGCACAGCCCATCGGTGCTACACCTCCCTCTCTGGGTCTCAGCAATAGGCCGGATCAAGAAGTCTCAGAGCCCGAAGATGGTGTTGAACACTCTCTGGAAGAAACCACTTCCCAACAAACTCTCTCACCTGGAAAGAGTTGCTCACAGGCCTGGCAACCTGCCTCTTCCAACAACAGTCACCTCCCTCACCTGGAGAGAGGTCATACATAGGCTCAATCACAAATTGCATTGGCCAGCAAGCCACACACAGTCTAGCTCTGCGTGTCCATCAAAGCCAACCAGGAATACAGACACAGGCTTCCCAAATAGGCTCAGCAATGACGACAAGATCTCACAGTGATGGTTTTCGGGATTGCGTGACAAGAAATTCCCACAGGGATCGACACAGACTCCACGACTCAGAACGGAGCGGTTAAACCCATCTTTTCAGAAACGAACACAGGCTTCTCGGCTCTCAGAAACACACGAGGTATTCTTGCAGAGGTTGGGTTGGTCGTACTATTTAGAGCTCTGTACACGCTCAGACAGTTGGTTGGAATGGAGGAGGGACCCCTCTCACAGCTCATCTCGGTTGTTTTATTTGCATGCACTAGGGTTGACACTTGTCACCCTTGGAACTGCATGTGTTCCATCAACATGCATCCCCTTTGCATGTTTTCCCTTGCCAGGAACATAGGATAAAATAAAACATAAAATGAAGATGTTCTTTGGAATAATAATAAAATATTATTCCCAAGGCTTAAGCCCCTAGGCTCAACACTTAGCCCCCTTTTCCCACCTCCCAGCCCCTAATTCCTTTCCCACTCTGTGGAAGCTCAATCCCCCATCACTCATTCATTGTGGTCGGTCTACACGTGGCGGTGTTTATATTTTATTAATGTGTTGCATACATACAGGTACAAAATCAGGCCCTTTGCCTCCAACCCTTAGGCTCTCTGGCCTAACAATCACATAAGCCCATCGACTTATACAAACTTGGCTCACCAGCCTATAACACATATTTACAATTCATTTGATATATCATATTTACAAGGGCTCTATCTTGGGGACACTACAATCCCCTCCCCTTATTTCCGCACTATCCTCAATGAAACCTTACACTGTCTTTGCAAGGCTCAAGATTTTCAAAATTTTCAAAAAGATGCGGGTACTCTATCCGCATAGCATCTGTATGCTCCCATGTCACATCCTCAGGACCGTACCAGGTCTACTGGACCTTTACAAGCTCTATAGCTCGATTCTGGATTTGTTCGCTTTTCCTGTCCAATATGCACACATGATGCACTTGCAGGATACCTTCTGGTTCCACCTGAATTACATTCCAATCGATAACATGATTAGCAATAGGTAAATATTTCTTAAGCAGTGAAACATGAAACACATTATGTACAGTCATAGATGCAGGTAATGCAAGCATGTATGCAACTAGCCCAATCCTTTCCAGGATTTCAAACGGCCCACAAAATCTCACTGCTAACTTGGCGCAACTTCCCAATTTTAGGGAACTCCTGTTAGTTTTTACTTTCAGGAAAACATGGTCACCCACTTTGAATTATCTGTGGGTTTTGTTATTATCAGCGTAACTTTTTTGCCCGTCCTGGGAATCTTTTAAATTTTGTTTAATTCTTATCATTTGGTCTTCCATCTCTTTGAGCAACTCTGGCCCAACTACTTCTCTGTTAGATGGATTATCCCAACTCACTAGAGTGTTGCACTTTCTTCCATAAAGTGATTCAAATGGGCTCATCTTCAACGATGCATGATACCCATTATTGTAGGCGAATTCTACCAAATGTAGGTAGTCTTCCCACCTTGATGGTTTATCCATCACATACATTCTTAGTATGTCTTCTATTACTATGTTCACTCTTTCTGTCTGACCATCAGACTCAGGATGATACGTTGTACTAAAGTTCAGATTCGTTCTGAATCCCTTGAACAGTCCTTTCCAGAAATTTGAGGTGAATTTCAGGTCCCTATCAGACACAATTGTCTTAGGAATTCCATGCAAGCATGCCACTTATTTTAAGAAGATATCAACAACATCTGCTACCTTTTGAGTGGTTTTCAGTGGAATAAAATGGGCAGCTTTTGTAAGCTTGTCCACCACCACCATGATTGGATCATGCTGCTTGCTTGTTCTGGGCAATCCTGTGATAAAATCCATTGTCACCACTTCCCATTTCCACTCAGGAATGGGTAAAGGCCGCAACAACCCTACTGGGTGTCTATGCTCAGCCTTAACTTTCTGTTACTCCATACATCTGGTGATGTATTCAGTGATTTATTTCTTCAGACCCGGCCAAAAGTAATGGCTTTTGACTGCTGCCACAGTCTTCTGATATCCAGGTTGTCCATCATAAGCCACATTATGCATTTTTTTTAGAATTGTCAGTTTCAATTCTCAGACATTGGGTACATACACTCTGTTTTTATACAGAAGTAAGCCATCAGTTCCCAAGGTGTAACTTCCCTGGGTCTGTGGTCTCTCACGCTGTTGTAGCTTTGCTACCAGACCTCTGTACTGCAAATCAACATTTGCAGCTTCCAAAATTCTGTTCTTAATCTCAATCATGTACATGCTAATGGCTATAGCAAGTAATTCGTGCACTTTTCTGCTGAGTGCATCAACCACCTTATTTTCTTTCTCTTTGATATGCTTGATATCAAAGTCATATTCACACAGAAACTCTAGCCATCTAGTTTTCCTGGCATTTAAAGTCAGCTGATCAAATAAATACTTCAGACCGTTGTGGTTTGTTCTCAATTCGAATCTCCTTCCCATGAGGTAATGTCAACATTTCCTCAATACGTGGATGATTTCTGCCAGCTCTAAATCGCGAGTGGAATAATTCCTTTCATGCTCTTTCAACTTTCAAGACTCATAACAGATTACAAATCCCTCTTGGCTGAGAAATCCTCCCAGCCCCTCCTTACACGCATCCGTGGACACCACAAACTCCATATTTGGATATGCAATCCTCAGGATTGGAGCGTTGGTTAACAACTGCTTCAATCGCTAGAAACTGCTCTCACACTCTTCCGTCCACTGAAACTTCTTCTCCTTCCTTTGAAATGAAGTGATAGTGTGAGATATCTTTGAGAATATGGCTATAAACCTTATGTAGTAGCCTGCCAGACCCATAAAAGATATAACTTCTGCCACATTCCTTGGCGCTGACCATTCTCGGATGGCCTCAACCTTTTCAGGATCCACAACAATCCCCTCTTCTGAAACAATATGTCCCAAGTAATGGATCTGCCTTTGATAAAATGAGCACTTGCTCAGCTTGGCGTATAACTGATGTTCTCTCAACACTTGCAACACCATTCTCAGGTGTTTCTCATGCTCTTCCTCTGACTTGGAATACACCAAGATGTCATTCAGGAAGACTATGACAAAGTTTTCCAAATAGTCCCTGAATACACCATTCATTAAGCACATGAAAATAACAGGTGCGTTTGACAATCCAAACGGCACCACCGTGAACTCATAATGACCGTACCTTGTTCTAAAGGTTTTCTTGCTGATGTCCTCATCCTTTATTCTCACCTGGCGATATCCTGATCGGAGATCTATCTTTGAAAATATTTTCGCACCCTTCGCACCCTTCGATGATCGAAAATATCATCGATCCTCGACAAAGGATACTTGTTCTTGACAATTACCTTATTCAACTGTCGGAAATCAATGCACAGCCTCAACGTCCCATCTTTCTTCTTCATGAATAGGACCGGGGCTCCCCAAGGTGACATGCTTGGGTGAATGTACCCCTTCTTAAAAATCTCTTCAAGCTGCAATTGCAACTCTTTCAGCTTTGGCGTACTCACTCTATACGGAGCCTTCGAAACTGGAGCTACTCCTGGCATCAAATTTATAGAAAAATCAATGTCTCTCTTTGGAGGTAGTCCAGGTAATTCCTAAAATACATCCTTGAACTCTGTGAATACTTCATGGTCTCCAATTTTTGAGACTGCATCTCTAGATGCTTCTTCCACACGAGCTGCAAATAATTTACAGCCTTTCCCATAACACTTCTTCAGTTGCATGGATGAGATTTCTCTAACAGCCATAGCTCTGGGAATTCCTTGGACTGTTTTCTGATTTTCTTCTTCATCCAGGCATGTGAACTTCTTGTTACGACAGTCCAGAAGGGCATGGTGCTGGTCCAACCAGTCCATCCCAATTAAGCAGTCATAAGACCCTAAAGGCAGAATATTTAATTCAGCCTTAGTGCTCAATCCACCCATGTCCACTGAACACGACTTAACTAATTTAGTGACCTTCCTTTTGGTTCCTGTGGCCAACTGCACTAGCCAAGAGTTTTCATGTTTGCTTCTTGATAAAAGAAAACTTTCCAAAACCCTAGGATTTACATAACTATGGCTAGCCCCTGAATCAATTAAAATAATAAGTGGTTGGTTGTTAATCATACCTTCCACTTCAATCATGTGCGATTGAAATTCTTCTTGCTTGTTTTCCAGGGCTGCGTAGATCCTCGGCATTCTACTGACCATATCCTCCATTGTTTCATCTTGCTGAACAGTATGAACAGTTCTCTCTTTACCATTCTTATGGGGACAATCTCTATACTTGTGGTTTCCTTTACAGCCCCAACACTGAATGGGCGTCTGTCTCTGTCTTTGTGCTCCCTCTTCAGTCATTCTTGGCTCTCTAAATTATGGTTGTCCTTGAAAAATGTTTCTGAAAAAGGAAGGCTTGTTTCCCTTCTGCCTCTATTCCTTCTTAAACTTCCTTTGATCATTCCAAGCCTTTCGAATGGTAGGATTTTCTCTTTGTTGTTCAAATAAGCATTTATCCCTTCTTATGGTTTCTTCCATAGTCTTAGGATCATCATACTGAATCTTGTCACCCATGGAAGGTGGAAGTCCACTCAAATATCTCTGAATCTTGACAGCCTCATCTTTGATGAATGGAACATACTTCAGTAGTTCTAGAAAACTTTGTTCGTACTCATCAATGGTCATGTTGCCTAGCTTGAGTTCAAAGAACTCCTTCATCTTTCTGTCATAGTATCTTTTAGTCAGGTATTTCTTCTTGAAATACCTCTTAAACTCCTTCCAAGTGACATCTTTGTCTATGATGCTTTGCACTTGAACAAATTGATCCCACCACATGGATGCTTTTTCTTTCAGTTGATACATTGCAATTCTTCCTTCTGCATGGGCAGAATAATTCTGCAGTTGGAAATATTTCTTCATTCCAAGCAACCATGTCTCGGTATCTTCCTCCTTTTTATGTTCTCCATCAAACGTTGGAGGCTTGATATTGTTCATCTCCCCTTTCAATTCATCCTTTCCAGATTTTCGGTATTTTTTGGTAGGGGACGGGCTTGAACTACTGTGTGTTTCCCTACCAGAATGCTTCAAGGAGAGACAATAATTTCTGCTACCACTCCTTGATCTTCTTCTCCTCTCAGGGGCCTTGACACTTCTTGATCTGCTTGTGTCACTCTCTTTTTCCAATTTCTTTTCTTTTCTTTCTAGGTTCTTCAACATTTTTAAGTTGAATTCACCCTATCGATCCCTGACTTTCATGAGTTTTCGGCTATCAGCTCGGCATGCCTGGGCATCTCTTTGCAATACTTCAATGATTTTCATTATGTGCCCTGCCTTGTCTAATTCTCTTCCATGCCCATTGGAGTTCGATCCTTCGACTCCCACGTTGACATCTCTTCCTTCTCTTTCGTCCTCTGAAATGGAGGCAATCCACACCTCTTCCATTTCTATACTCGACGTCGATTAAATGGTGTCCTGACACTCATTGAACTTTGCACACACAATGTGCAATCAATCTGAAGTTTGTTAGGCCCTTAAACCTTTAATAAAATCACAATAATCATAAACCAACATGAGTGAGAAACATTTGACTTCACAAGGTTTCTTGAGCTCTGTCGGCTCTACAAAATTTCTGGGACTTCATTTTTTTTCTCGGGGTTTTTGTCCACGAGGATCCAACAATTAAATCCTTAACAGTTCTTATGTCCTTCGAAAATTTCGTGACTTTGGGATTTCGGGGTTTTTGGGTTTTCGGACTTCGGGTTTTTGGTACTCGAAAGTTCACTACGCAGTGACTTCTAACTCCTTGTCACTACAATCCCCGAAATCTGAAATTTTGGTTTCCTTGCTCTCCGGGCCCACAGCAAAGTTGTCGCCCTTAAAACATGTTACGGTTCTTCAGTCTCCAATGGCTTCGTGTTTCGGGACTTCAGGTTTTTGGTACTCGATATTTCACTATGCAGTGACTTCCAACTCCTTGTCACTACAATCCCCGAAATCTGAAATTCTGATTTACTTTATTCTCTGGGCCCATAACACAGTTGTTGCCCTTAACCGCAGTGGCGCGTGGCACGTTCTGGAGGATCCACTTCTCCATCGGTGACGTCTTCGGGTCTGACCCCTCTCGCCTGCCTTTTTAATTCTCTAGCACGTGGTACACATCCATGCACCCACATTCATTCCAAGCAAAAATCCAACAGTTAGGTCCCCTCTCAGATATACGGCGCAAATCTCTTTGGAGTTTTGGGGTTTTGGGCATCGAGAGTCTGTGTATCCCATATCTCGAACTTCTGTTTGCTAAAATCCTGAATTATGGTTTACTCCTCTGCTGAATTGGATGAACAACTCCCTTCCTATGATCTACAGTGTAGATCGTTTCAGGATTTCGGGTTTTGGGTTTCAGAGGTGTTCACCTTCCTCACTTCCCATCTCTCGACTTTGTGAAATCTGAAAGTTTTTCGCGACTAATTCGAGTGCGACTCCGCCAGATCTAACGGTCGAGCCTTCCTCCCAGATCTACATCGTAGATCTTCTCGGGTTTTTGGGTTTTTGAGAGTTCGTGTATCCCGATTCCCACGCTCCTGTGCAACTCCAAAGGTTTTTTAAACCCTGTGCACATTTTTCCGATCCGACGGTCATGAGGGTTCGCTACTTCCCTCCCAAACAAATTCTAAGGCTCCAACACTGCTGGTGTGGAGTCCTCTCTCTGTGTGGCCATATACCACACTAGATGCAGTTTCACAACACCGCTATACCTCCTGAGATTATAGGCATGGTCAAGTAACTCCTTGACACTCCAGACCATACCAGGGTCCGAAATTGGTCCTCCAGACACAATTTCTCCTCTCACTCTCAGTCCAAAGACCACTCAACTGGCCCATCTAGGCTCAGTGTGGAAACTTTGTCTTTGATACCAAATTGTAACACCACTTTTTATGTTACCAAGGCTTTTATCGCTGCTAGATACCAATCTATAACACACCTTTTACATAGCTCATACAGGTCTTATAAAAAAAACATGCGTTTAAGCAAAGAAATACATTTAAGATCAGAGTAAACATATTATTTACTACTATAATATACAGTCAATAGCATTAACATTAAATTGATATGCACATCAGAATACATGATAGTTATAATTACACAGAGATGCATAATTATGAATAAAACATCATCTGATACTTATCTTTGAAAACCTTGGAGATTCCACCAACCATGTGCAGGTCTTCCACGAACCTCCCAACCTTAGACCACACTGCTCGTCAGCTTAGCAATGGGTCACCCCCGAGCTGAGACTAAGATCCACCCCAAGGCAAAGAATCCTAGGCTAGGCTGAGGTTACAGGGAAAACAACACAGAAAGAATGGAAGGATTCTTCCTAGGATGCCATCTTACGCCCACTACTTCCAGACTCTCATTCCCCACATGCATGTTCCACCTGGGAGTATACACCTTCACAAGCACAGTCCATTGGTGCTACATCTCCCTCTCTGGGTCTTGGCAACAGGCCAGATCAGGAAGTCTCAGAGCTCGAAGATGGTGCTGGACACTCTCTAGAAGAAACCACTTCCCAACAAATTCTCTCACCTGGAAAGAGTTGCTCACATGCCTGACAACCTGCCTCTTCCAACAAAAGTCACCTCCCTCACCTGGAGAGAGGTCATACACAGGCTCAATCACATCTAGTACTAGCCAACAAGCCACGCGCAATCTAGCTCTGCATGGCCATCACAGCCAACCGAGAATATAAACATGGGTTTCCCAAATAGGCTCAGCAATGACGGCAAGGTCTCATGGTGATGGTTTTTGGGATTGCGTGACAAGCAGTTCCCACAGGGATCGACATAGAATTCATGGCTCAGAACGGAGTGGTTGAACCTGACTTTTCAGAAATGAATACAGGCTTCTCGGCTCTCAGAAACACACAAGGTATTCTTGCAGAGGTTGGGTCGGTTGTACTATTCAGAGCTCCGTACATGCTCAGATAGTTGGTTGGAATGGAGGAGGGACCCCTCTCATGGCTCATCTCGATCGTTTTATTTATATGCACCAGGGTTGACACTTGTCACCCTTGGAACTGCATGTGTTCCATCAACATGCATCCCCTTTGCACATTTTCCCTTGCCAAGAACCTAGGATAAAATAAAACATAAAATGCACATGTTCTTTGGAATAATAATAAAATATTATTCCCAAGGCTTAATCCCCTAGGCTCAACACTTATCCCATTTTTCCCACCTCCCATCCCCTAACTCCTTGCCCACTCCGTGGAAGCTCAGCCCCCCATCACTCATTCATCGTGGTCAGTCTTCACACGACGATGTTTATATTTTATTAATGTGTTGCATACATACAGGTAAAAAAGTAGGCCCTTGGCCTCCAACCCTTAGGCTCTCTAGCCTAACAATCACATAATCCCACTGTCTTATACAAACTTGGCTCACCAGCCTATAACATATATTTACAATTCATTTGATATATCATATTTACAAGGTCTCGGTCTTGGGGACACTACACATTAACTTTTCAAGGAGCTGTCAAAGATGATGTATGGGCACAAGCCATGGATGAAGAAATTAAATGAATAGAGAACAATCAAACATGGAAATTGATAGATGTACCTAAGGACAAGGATGTGATAAGTGTAAAGTGGATTTATAAAACCAAGCAAGATGCAAATGGAAATATGCAGAAGCACAAGGAGAGATTAGTTCCAAGGGATTTTACACAACAACGCAAAATAGATTTCAATGAAACATTTGTACCAGTGGTGAAGATGGACACATTTAGAACTGTGTTGGCCATTGTTGCACAAAATAAATGGCATGTTTATGAAATGGATGTAAATTCATCATTTTTGAATGGTCATTTAGAAGAAAAAAGTATATGTGGAACAACCATAAGGCTATGATATTCTAGGACAATAAAACAAATTATACATATTGGAGAAGGAACTGTATGGATTAAAGCAAGCTCCCAGAGCTTGGTACATTCACATAGATTCCTACCTCACTCAGAATGGATTCAAAAGAAGTGATTGTGATCCAACACTGTACATCAAATAAAATCAATAAGGTAATATGTTAATTATTTTCTTATATGTAGATGATTTGATTTTTACAGGTGATTTTGGCATAGAAGAATTTAAGTCAGTCATGAAGGATGAGTTTGAAATCACTGATTTGGGGCTTATGAGATATTTTCTAGGCATTGAAGTTCACCAATCCAAATCTTGTATATTTATTTCACAATCCAAATATTATCATGAAATCTTGAAAAAATTCAACATGATAAATTCCAAAGCAGCCCCAACACCTATTATAACAAGATTGAAGTTAAGCAAGGAAGATGAAAGATCCAAAGTGGATCCCACTCTGTTTAAAAGGATGCTAGGAAGTCTTATGTATTTGATATCAACAAGACCTAATATTATGTATGGAATGAGCTTGATTTCAATGTTCATGTAAACTCTAAAAGAATCCCATTTGAAGGCACGAAAAAGAATTCTGAGAAATGTGAATGGAACAAAAGACTTTGGCACAATGTATTCTACTTCAAAAGATTTCAAACTTGTTGGATACACTAATAGTGATTGTGGAGGCAACATAGATGACGGGAAAAGTACCTTTGGGTACACATTTCATTTTGGAACAGGTATAGTGCCATAGGCATCAAGGAAGAAACCCATTGTGACTCTTTTTTCAGCTGAAGCCGAGTATGTCGTAGCTAGAAGTGTAACTTGTTAAGCTATTTGGATGAGAAGAATGTTAAAAGATTTGTTGCAGGAACAACAGGAACCAACTAGAGTGTTTTTTGACAACAATTCTTCCATCGCATTATCCAAGAATCATGTGTTTCACATGAAAACCAAGCACAGTGAT
>ML776894.1:542122-553269 GCA_009831015.1 Picea engelmannii | reverse complement strand
GATTCTCAATTGCGCATTGTTCATCGAGATATTAAAGCAAGTAATATTTTGTTGGACGAGAAACTGAATACTAAGATAGCAGATTTCGGCTTAGCGAAACTTTTTCCTGAGGATGAGACCCAAATCAGCACAGGAATTGCTGGAACTCTGTAAGATTTTAGCACTCTTCACTTAAGTATTACCTTGTAACAATAATCACTCTTCACTTAAGTATTACCTTGTAGGATTTAGCACTACAGTTTCCTATCCAAATAACGTTTACTTTGTAATTATTCAAGTCCTAAAATTTCGATTCACTAAGTCCTTGCCATTGTAATTTGACTATGCAGCGGGTATATGGCACCGGAATACGCTATGCAGGGGCAGTTATCTGTGAAAGTCAATGTCTATAGCTTTGGCGTTGTTCTTCTTGAACTTGTGAGTGGAAGAAAGAACACTGATTATAATTTGTCATCTGAAATGGAGATGCTTTTAGGATGGGTGAGATAATCTGATACTGTTCTCGTTGTATTTCCCACTAGGATTCTAGACCATGTTATTTAGTTCATCAATAAACAATTTAGCCAGAGTAGAAGATTAAGGGTTTCACTGATCTATTTTGATATGAATTCCTCATCTATTGACTTCTGTCCTAATTTGCCAGGAAACTAATTAAGGCCAATCTTATGGATCTCTCCATCATGCATATATTTGATGAAAATGCAGGTATGGAGTTCATACAAACGAGGAAATATGGTTCAGATGATTGATCCAACAATATTTGAAACATGTGACGAAGAGCAAGCTGTGAGATGCATTGACAAAGAGCATTGACAAAGCAATAACTGAAACATGTGACGAAGATCAAGCTGTGAGATGCATTCATGTAGGTCTTTTATGTACACAAGCCGATTCATCACTTCGTCCATCAATGTCTACAGTCACTTTGATGCTTTCAGCTCATTCTGTGGCTTTACCGGATCCCACAAAGCCTGCTTATGAAACGTCTGTGACCCACAATACCGATTCCACCGGTTCTCGTTCTGGGCTCTCACATGGGTCTCCACCTACGTCTTCTTCTGTATCATCTTTTCACATCCCTGTGGCTCATCTATCTATCGCCCATGCTTCCATTACTATCTTGGAACCCAGGTAATGCTAATTTTTCACTTCTCATTATGGAGGAGAAGTATCTTGGAACAGAGATCACTTTCGGCTTCCCCCTATGGAGGAGTATTGTATCCGTGTGTCTGTCTTATCTTCATACATTGTTTTCAATGGAGTGACTTTATTAGTCCCTGTCATGCAGGGATTGTAGCCATTGGTTAGCCCTCAGATGTTTAGTGGTATTCAACAAATTTTATACAATAGTGTATAATTTTGTGTGGTATTTGTTTAAAATTATTTTTTTTAAATGTTAAAATTTAGTGATTCTATTTTAAAAGTAGATAATGTGAAAATATAATAAAATTAAAAAAAATACAATAAATAATTCAAACTTTTAAAAATACTATATAAATTGCCACCAGATGTTATTACAACTATGCTAATCACCTAGATGTTATTAGCACTATACCAATGCATGCCAGATTAATCACGACTCTTAATACCAATCCATGGATACCAAAATCCCCAAAACTATGTGATTGCCATACCAATCCATGGATACCAAAATCCCCAAAACTATGTGATTGCCATCTGTCTTAATGTTTAAAGTGCGTGTCCTCCACCACTAGTTCATAAACAATAGGTAAGACTTGCGAGATCCAGATCTTTGCTTACTTTCATCCCAATGTTTTTCTTTGCTTCCATTGCAATATTGATAGTCCTCCATCCAATTGCTATTTCTGATTTTCTTGAACACTATTGCAATTACCTATCGGTATAAATCTGATTTTCTAGAACACCATTTCAATGACTTATCGGTTGCATTGTTCTTGATCATATAAATTTGTTCTAATATTTTATGCATTTGTTATGCTTTTGACATTGTTTGAATAAAATTTTAGATATTGCTATACAAAAGCTTTGGTTAATGATAATATTTTCTCTTTCAATGTGAATACTTTGTAGGGTAGGATGTAAAAATATTAAGCAGTTAACTTTTTCAATGTGAATACTTTGTTGAATGTAAAAGTATTAATCATTTAACTTTTTCAATGTGAATACTTTGTTGGATGTAAAAGTATTAACCATTTAATAAAATGTGAAGAAAAAGAAAAAATCTGCATGCAATCACTAAGAAAATTGGAAGCAAAAATTGTTTTAGTAAAGAAACTTGAACCAAAGATTGTTTTTAGAGGTGTTGATAGCGAAGTCGTAGATGGAAGGAATCAAATAAGATGTAATGGAAACCTTGGTGGTGGACCTTCACCAATAAACCTTGGACTTTCTTTAAACTCAAATCAAAGAAAACACAAACCAACTAAGTTTGGGTTGGGGGCAATTGACATACTCACCATCAAAACATAACAACAGAGAAAGAATCCTAGAAATATCAAAAGAGGTTCTAAAGGAAAGGCAAAATTGTAGCAAACAATAATAAAAAAGAAAATCCAAAATAATACCACTACTATTGGGAAATGGGAGAGAGCATAACAACAGACAAAGAATCCCATAGATATCAAAAGAGGCTCTAAAGGAAAGGCAAAATTGTAGAAAACAATAATAACAAAGAAAATCCAAAATAATACCACTACTGTTGGGAAATGGGAGAGGGAGAGTAGATATTATTCTTACACACCAAAATTGTGTGTGAGGAAATATCTCAACCTCACACCAAACTAGGAAATATCTAGTTGGAGAGAATCTCTCAAATCCAATTAGTTCTAACAACTTCTTAAAGATACAGACTCTAAGTAGAGATGTACTCTACCTAATCATGACCAATAATAACAATAACAAATATGATCACAACTAAGAAAATTGGGAGTTACATATCCCAACACTCCCCCTTAACGACTTTTTGTCTTTACCATGACCAGGTTAAGTCTTCATCATCACCACATCCTCTGATCAACAAAGTCTATGTCTAGTCCAACCTATTACTTTCTCTTCGTATCTCAATCATACATCACCAAACTGCCAAAGTCCATATAAAGAGACAATCATCCAACAGAATGCACGGGTCATCGGTCATTGCAACCATTGGTATAGTAGGATGTCCTTTAGGTACATGGTTCATTTGACCTCTTGATGAACCCCCCCTAATGTAAAACTCATGGTTTCTAGGCACCTCCTAGAGTCCACTCATTGAGCATGCAGTTGACCTATGACACGAGTCACTCCTACAAGTGTTAACAAACTCTATAATAGAGGTTTTTGCACTACACGTCAACAAGGATACATGAAAAATGGGTATGCATACCTAATCAAGTCTTACAACAATACTCCCTTTACATGTTACATAGATACACGTACATACATTACATACTCCATCCTAGGTACAAGCTCAAACATTTCAAGGACCAATACATCATCACATCATAGACTTGCTATAAAACAATGTGTGACTCACATTAACATATGGTTATGAGTTTGTTTTATTCAACACAATTTACACAATTTGCCTTGTTTGTTCCCAATCATTGTGCTCCCACGCTTCTACCACTATCACTCACTTCTACCACTATCATTGGTCAGCTTCCCTTCGACTAATCTCTCTATTTTTATCATCTATGTTCTTCCTGCTTATCATTCCAACTCAAACTTATGTCTTTGATCAAATCATGGTTTCTCCAATGGGAACAATGCAACTCACTTCCATCGCAGAACCAAAAAAATGTTCAGGCTCCTCCATTCACTTATAGAATTGGCAAACTCATATCAGTTCAGAACCAATTGTACCTTTGAGCCAAACACTTGTACCATGACTACCTTTGAGCCAAACACTTGTACCATGACTATCAGATTGAGCAACTCTTCATCCAAATCAATCTTACATCAATTCATCAACAATTTACTATTAATACACAATTACGGATAATATGTAGTTAAACCTTCATTTCCAACTACCACACCCTTTACAAAGCAGATCAATGAATGGTTTTAAATGGAAAAATATTGTCAAGCATGACTTCAACTCACGAGTAAGAAATAATATTATTATCTTCCTCCACAGTTGTTCACATGTTAGGGGTCTTCATTCGCGCTTTTAACCTTTCTACTTTCAATCAATGTAAATTCAAAGTCTTAGATTCAAGTGCGATTTATTAGAGTAACTAATTCTAACAAAACTAAAAATAACTACATTCTCAATTGAGTTATCTATGCTCAATAAAAATGCTTCTAATTCCAAAACATTCATTCACATTTTTTTGGAATTTCCACACTTTTATTAGATTATTAGTCAAATCTAACAAAGTATCACGCATTGAGACCGCAGTCAACATGTTTCTCAATCACAACTCCAAATAAATTTAAAAGACACATTTAATTTTACCATGGTCAAAGATTTCTCACGATCGCTCTGGATCAGCGCTACAACCTCAAAGAGTTCTCACGATCATTCTGGATCAGCGCTACTTCTTGTGAAGCTTGGATCTAGGCTTTTCTACCAAGCGTCTGGTAGTAGAAAGTGGGTCAGGCCAATCTCTTCTCTCTTTGTCATTTCCAATCGTAGCAATGAGCTTGGACCTTTGCTGAGAAGATGATGGTTGACCATTTGCAGGATTGGAATATGAAAAATGTGAAGCCAGCCTTCCCGTTAATGCAAGAAACATCTGTCTTCGATGTAATTCTATTCTGATTCCAAGGAGCACCATTCTCTTCAATTGGCGGATCTTCACGGATGGCTAGTCTTGGCTCTTCATAAAATAGGTTTTTTGTATGGCACATCTAGATGCAACGACAGATTAGATTTCTCTCCGTGGAAATCTCCGTGGCGGGTATGTTTTATGTCATTCAAAAAATGCCTTAGTGGCAGCGGGCATGGAGGTCAACACCATGTCGGACATCCCCAATTTCATGCCCTTGGACTCCAATTTAATGCAAGGAGCTTTTATTTCATGTTATGATTAATTTATGAAATGTTTTTTTGGTTTTTGTTTTTTTCAAACTTGTTTTAATAGGTAAGTATTAAGCAATTTTGTTTTGTTTATCAATTGGGTTTAATTTTAATGGTTGAGAGGAATGGTTGTTATCTTATCTATTTGATTCAATTTTGATAAGTGATATGTTAAGCTCAAAATCTTGTTGTTGACAGATTCATAATTTAATACTCATATTAATTACATAAAATTTCTATGTTCCATAACTTAATGCTCATTCTAATTCCATAAACCAATAACTACTTCATTAAAATATAAGTGCCTTCTTTTTGTTTTTGAATGCTATATGGTCAAAATTGAATAAGTGTTGGATTGTACATGGCCCCAAAGTATATTAAATTTACCAAATAAGAGAAAATTATTTGATTCCTTACATGGACATAATTTTAAGTTATATGGACATAGTGTTAAGATTGACACCATTGTTTTGTTTTGTTTATTAGTCTTTTGGTGCAATGCAATGGATATAGTTTTTATTTTTTTATCAAATAATATTGATTTATCATTTGGTTTATAAAATTTTATGATTGGTTAAAAGCATTGATTTGACAATATAACTTCGGTTTACAAAGTAATTATTAGTTTCAAAAAATAAAATAAAAGTAAAAAAAAAATAAGAAAATAACTACATATTCCTTTTTGTTGTATTTTAATTTATATAATTAATTTTGACAAATCATTTTTAAAAAATTGAAAATTTACCAATCTTCCTTGCAAAAAAACCTAAAAAATTATTTAACCTAAAATATTTTCTATAACATTTTCCATGGTTGAAATTAATCACTTTCATTAATACCAAACAAGAATTTAAATCCCTATTCCTGACGGTTTGACAATCTTCCTTGTAAAAAAACCTAAAAAATTATTTAACCTAAAATATTTTCATATAACATTTTCCATGATTGAAATTAATCACTTCCATTAATACCAAACAAAAATTTAAATCCCTATTAATATTCCAGAGAAATATTTTCTATATAACATTTTCCATGGTTGAAATTAATCACTTCCATTAATACCAAACCAGAATTTAAATCCCTATTACGGAGGGTTTGAAGTGACTCTTGAAAAAATTCTGCAATGCTTACACAATGGTTGCTTGAAAGTATTAACCTCTATTCTGCCACGATGGATGGATACTTGAGGGACCTTGGCTCTGTTTTCTGTGGGCAAGCAGAGAGACGCATACTTTATGGGTGCTACACGGTGGTGCAACTCGACTTTTGTGCACTGATGCGTTCGCCTTGAGGGTTTGATGTGCATGCAACAAATATCTTAATCCAAACAAAAGTTGTTTCCTTAAAAAAATCTGTTCATATTGAAAAAGTAATTTAGCTTTTTGAAAATATTTTTAAATTTTAGGAGTGTTTGCGGTGATTTAAAATCAATTAGTAATAAATAATATTTTATAATAATAAAATAAATATTTTTATTACTGGAAGTGTGTTTTCAAATCATTAATATTAATAAGATTTCTTTGATCTATTTTAACCCATCTATTAAAAGTTATAATAAAATTAAATAATTTTTTTATACGTAAAGACTTCTTTACTATTCTTATTTTATCCAAAAATACCAAATAAATTATTATTATTATTAAATTATATTGTATTGTTTATTTAATTTTATAAATATTGTATAAATAAAAATTTAATACATTCTTAATTTCTAATTTCTTTATATATTTTTAAGAATAATAATTTAAGCATTATGCATATGATTTTATTTTATTTTTATGTATTTGATAATATCAACTATAATATTAAGTAAATAAAATATTGATATGTTCACTTTTATATAACTTATTAGTTGGTTTTCAATTTTTTTCCATGAGTTGTGAGTAAAACTCAAGAGGCCACTTTGATAGATTACACATAATTTTGGCTTAAAGTGTAACTTGTTTACTCATAATCAATTTTATTCACTAAAAATTCTCGGCTAGTTTTAAGTTAGGTAGAATTTGAGATGGTTACATTAACATCCTAAAATTTTATAGGTCGTTTCGGAGTGGAAGCGGGAGACAGTTTTCAAAAACCTGCAACTATACAGCAATGGCGGCCATGGATAAGCTTGGCCCTAGAGGGTCCTACATTAGCGCCACTTCTTACTCCACCTAGTTTAGTTATTTCTTTACCTCGCGGGGTTTGAGGAACATTCTTAGCACATTATCTTAGCGGTGGCTCTAATAGACCTTCCATTACTAGTGTGGTCCTCTCTTACTGACTACCCGGTGATGACATCAACCTAGCTTTTACTRCACCATAACTCCAATCTCTCCACTGGTCAGACCGCACTGTCCTACCACATCTACATTAAAACCATTACGCTGGCTCACTATGAAAAACAGTTAAGTGGAACACTAGTTGCAGATCCTCCTTCCTCCCCGAGACACGCACTAATGGAGGGTGAGGTCAGCGCACTCATGGGTGTTGTTGATGGGCCCCTATGGAATAGTGTGAGTCTCTTCACCTCAATTGATGAGCTTTCCAGGTGTGCGAAGATTTAATTATCTCTACCTGGGACCTCATGTCCACCTAACTCCTTCGCCACCTTTCCGGCTTCTTCACTGGTCTCCACCACCTTTCCTGTCCAAACCCCAGATTTACTCCAGGCTGAATGCAAACATTACTCTCCCTCTGCAGAGGACCTGTCTCACAATCTTCCTACCCAGAGTCATTCGCAGACTCCTTCAACTTCCACCCACAAGATTTCCTACTCTAAACCACTCCCTTGTTTATCCTTGGTCGACCCACCTGCTGCTGGAAATGTTTAACAAGTAGCATATGCTTGTCATTGATGGCAAGTACAACAATGAAGATGGCATGAATACAAGAAGAATGTAACAGATGGGCACCAGAAGTATTTTGGGAAGAAGCTGCAGAGCAACCTCGATAAGATCAGAAGAGATAGCGCAGAGGATGTTTCGTATGTTTTACAGGCAACATAAGCTTGTCATTGATGGCAAGTATAGCAGTAATGATGGCTTGAGTACAGCACCGATGATCAACAGGAAAATAGAAGATAAGTCCATGAAGATCGAATGATCGAAGGCAACGCTAGCAAGTACAACAGTGATGATGGCTTGAGTACAATAGCGATGATCAACAGGTAAAGAGAAGATAAGTCCAGGAAGATCAAATGATCGAAGGCAATGCAACATTGACAAAATGATCGAAGGCCCGAGAAGAATTTCTGATCGTTCGATATGAATAGGGGGCATGAGGGCCGTCAGATCTGAATAAAGACAAGAAGAGTGCGCTGAAGAGGAGGATAGATCTCAGGCATCAGATCTGAGCACAGGGTCCGACCACCGTTGGATTGAGGAAAACCTGCACGATCTTTAAAAGTGCAAGGAGTAGAGGGCTCACAAATCCCAAAAGCAGGAGGACCTTCCATCTCAAAGGGTTATGTGGACCGTTGATCTGACTCCCTGTTGGAGTTTCGGGGATCGAGAGTTGGAGATGACAAGTAATATCATCCACAAAAATCTCTATTTCGCGATATGCAAAATTGCGACGTAATCTGAGCCGTCAAATCAAGATCACATCTGGATCGTCGATTTGACTCACGTCAGCAAACCACATCAGCTAGGAACACATGGCACAACCAGGTAATGACAAGTGTCATACTGATTCAACATGTCAAGCACATGTAAGTCACGAATCAGGGTGACACGTGGTAGTTATTTAACACATGTGACGTTAGCAGACTTACACCATGTCGGAGTTTCGAGGATCGCGTGTTGGAGATGTCAACGAAACAATGCAACAGGAATCCCAATTTCGCGATATGCAAAATCGCAACTTAAATCGCAGTCGTTGAATCAAGATCAAATCTGGACCATTGATTCCAATCCATGTCGGAGTTTCGAGGATCAAGTGTTGAAGTTGTCAGAGAACATTCACCACAGGAATCCCGATTTCGCGATATGCAAAATCGCGATGTAATCTGAGCCGTTAGATCAAGCTTTGATTTGGACCGTTGATTCTAGTCTGTGTCGGAGTTTCAGGGATCGCAACATGGAGTGGCAAGTAAACAATGCAATAAGAATGATGATTTCACGATATACGAAATTGCGATTCAATCGCAGTCGTTGAATCAAGCTCTGATCAAGACCGTTGAATCCCACGCCATTTTGGGGCATCGGGGATCGCGACTTGGAGAGTCGAGATGTCTCATCTCCAGACTCACAAAATGCAAAATCGCAAAAGCGCCTTATGCAAAAGGTTGTGGTTACAGCCCATGGTCACGAGAAGGGAAGGAGTCAGTCCAGATAAGCTCCATTTCGGGGTTTCGGAGATCGCGACTTGGAAAGTCGAGATGCATCATCTGCAGATCCACGAAACGTGAATTCGCGAAAAACGCTTTTAGCATAGGCGCTTGGTTATGACCATAGTCATATTGGGGAAGGAGCTAGTGCAACAAAATTCTGTATCGAAGCTTCGAAGATCGCGACTTGAAGTGTCAAGACACTTGGGCATAGGAATGCCGAAATGTTGAAACCTGATTTAAAGGCAAGATTAATAAAGTTCATCCAATGGCGCAGATAAACTTGAAGGAGATCGGAGGGCTACTGATGCACGACACAGTGAAACTGCCAAAAACCATTGATGACGTCTGCTAGAGAATTCGAAGAGACCTCTGTGTCATCGCCAGAGGAGATGAAGAATCTCCAAGCTTCGTCCAGTGAAGGAAGACTATTCTTAGAAGGGATTGACAGATGGATGAGTGTTGAAGTCTGTAACTGAAATAGAGAAGGTGAGCTCGACTGTCACAGAAAAGACGAAGAGTCTCAAACTGCCAGAGAGGCTGAGGAATCTCAGTACAACATAGAGTGATGATGAACGCATGGGAAAACCGCCAGAGAAGCTGAAGAGTTACCATGATGATCAGGCAGAGCACTCGAGAGGTGGAGGATATTGGCGCGGAGTCAACATGCAGAGGCATTGTGAATATTGCATGCACAAAGACAACAAAGACTATAAGAATGTCGTACAAAGAAGAGACAAGGGTTGTCGCTGTCTAAGAGAATCAAGGGTGTGCAAGGAGGCAGAGCACAGGAACAAAAATGCACAGTAGAGGAATGGTGCATTGAAGGGATATGGCGCAGAGAGCATAAAAGGATGAAGAACAGAAAGTGCAAGGGGCATGCAGAAGACACTGATGCAGACAGGGAAGAGCAGTGTAACAGAACAGTGACAAGGATGGTAAGCCATTGAATAACTCTATATCATTGTAATAAGTTTGAGTAACAAAGAATTTACATTTCAGGGTGGAAGGGAGGTGCTAGGGAGGACTGTTATCCTCATAGGTTCAAGTGGGTGCTTGAACACAGGGAGTTGTAGCTTCCATCTAGTTGCAGCTAGAGAATCCAGGGTGGCAGGGTGGTGCAAGGGAGAACTCTTGTTCTCTGTTATACAGGTTGGTGCCTGTATGATTGGAAGTTGGTGCTTCCATCCAGTTGGTGTTGGAAACACTCAGGGAGTTGGTGCTTCCTTCTAGTTGGTGCTAGAGAAACCAGGGAGTTGGTACTTTCTTCTAGTTGGTTCTAGAGAAACCAGGGAGTTGGTGCTTCCTTCTAGTTGGTGCTAGAGAAACCAGGGAGTTGGTGCTTCCTTCTAGTGGGTGCTAGAGAAAACAGAGAGTTGGTGCTCTCAGCAAGTTACAGTTTGAAAAACAGAGGTTGTAGCCTCATTATGAGTTGGTGCTCATATGTATGATAATGTAAAGAATGTAACTATTACTTATCACATAAAGAAAAAGAGGTTTTTACCCTGTATGGGTTTCCTCGGGAAATATCTGTCTTTGTGTTTCTCTTATATGTGACTGATGCTTAATGTGCCATTGTTTATTTCCCTGCATTAATGTGATCATCATTCAGTGTTTCTGCAAAGAGTTTAAAAGAAGCATAATTGTTTAAGCACTGTAACAACTTATTCACCCCCCCCTCTCAGATCTCCAACAATTGGTATTAGACCTGGCCCCTTCTATCTAAGGGTAGATCCTAGAGCTTAAACATGACAAGCCATGAAGGGACTTCAGTCACTAGGCCTCCTCTATTTGATGGAACGAATTTTGCCTTCTGGAAGGTTAGGATGAGAACATACCTAATGGCCTTAG
>ML776894.1:484100-508356 GCA_009831015.1 Picea engelmannii | reverse complement strand
TAAAAATGTATGAGGACATAAATTTAAAAGGAGACAAGAAAACAGTTTTATTTGAAATATGTCAAAAAATAAAAGTTTGTTACATACTACTGGAAATTTTGAAATATATAAAAAAATAAAAGCTTGTTACATATTAATGGAAATTTCAATGAGTTTGTCATATAGACTAGGATTGGGGCTCCTGTGGACCATAAGAGAAATATATACAAGAAACAAGACTGTAGAAAGAAGATGGAGTGCAATACCTACAAAAAAAATAAATTGAAAGGTATAAGTGTTTGGCTACACATTTCTATTTAAAAAAGTGGAATTACTGGGTTGATAAACAAAGCAGAATGCGATCAGTAGACTTACAGTGATGGTACATATGAGCCCTTTTGCTATTTTCTTGTAGTTGTCGTTTCATTGATGTCGTTGACGACTGCTGGAATCCTGGCAACTGTCTGTTGCCTTTCATTGATGGCCTGCTTCAATTCCCTTTCGAGCCATTCTTCAATGTAGCTTCTCATTGGGGCGATGTTGATCTCATTCCATATTTTTATGTTGAAAAGATATTTTTCTAATTCCTAGAAGTCAATAGAAAGATTACATAAAGCCTGATGAATTTCCTCATTCTGTATTGAATAGTCGACTAGCCATTAATCGATGTGAGCTTGATCATATTCAAGGATGTTGTAAAAATTTTCCAGAGACAATGCCTTAAACATATCAACCTGTTTATCGAACTCTTTCCTAGTTAAGGGAAAGGAGTTTGTGATTAAGTCGGGGTCTTGGAAGTCATTTTTATTTCCGACTAAGTTTATTCTTGACACCCTTGTGAATAATTTATCTTTCTTTGATATGGCTTGTTCACATGACTGAACAATGAGATGTAGGTTCTTCACTTTTTCCTTTCAACATGCATTTAATTGACCAATCTGGTTTTTGGATGGAAGATCTTGTTGTCTTATTTTTGTTTCTGTCATATTGTTGACAGTGGTGCCAAAAGGAAGGACTGTGTTTAAATATAATTTTTCTTCATCTTTTAACTACGCCTGCAAATTTTCGAGCAAACTATGTGCCCTGGTTCCAAGGGAATTGATGGTTTGTGATGTTTTCCACGCCTTAGTAACCAACTCCATTCTTTTCTTGATATTATTCTCCACATATCCTCTACAGGATGCGAGGAGGCTGGAGTATCCTTTTAAGTTGGTTGCAAGGGTGGCAGGCATGGCTATTTCCAAAGGATTGACAAGCAATGGCATAGGAATCAAAGCCTCTTCTAATTCCTTGACCCGGTCCTTCAGTTTGGCATTCTCAGCCTCAATGCCTCCAATGGAATCATGAAGTGAATCTACGCTCGCCATGTGAAGTTGACATATTTGGGACAACAGCATGTTGGCAAGGTCAACCTCTGAACGGGATTTTCCTTTCTTATTTTTTACATCTTTTTTCTCAGTTATCAATTTTTTGGACTCGCTGTCAAAAACAACGCTCTGGGACACGAAGGATTCATCTTCGTCAAAATTTTCGGTATCGAGTATGTCTATTGGACGACTATGCTAGATGGTGTCTCCGGGCTGATCAAGGTAGCGGAGCATGCTATCCAGATCAGTGTCAAGTTCCATGTTCTCACTCTAAATTTTCGTCTCTTCCGCATGTCCCACATTTTTGTTTCTCTTCTTGTCTACTAGAATCTTGGGAGAACTATCAGTTTTAGAGTGAGGAGGGTCATTATCTCCTCCTTCGTTTGAAGAACTCTGAGTTGCTTTGTTGTTGTGGTAGGCTATTGGAGTGATGCTCTGGGATGTCGTACTTTTTGGAGTGATATTCACCGATTAAACACTCTTGTCACTGAGGCCTTTTCCCTATTGTTTGTACAATTTAGTGCAACTTTGCACTGTGTCTAGGTTGTCGGCATCAGAAGCAGGAGCGTTGCCACTAGTGTCTCTATTTTCAGGCAAGTGTTTTTTGAAAAAACAATTGCTAAGTCCAAGTGTTTGTAAATGTTGTCGAAAAATATTATTGGGGTCGAACCCTCTTATGATTTCATCATATCTCAGGTTGAAGTTGCTAGAATGTGTTGCGAATTCATCAATTTTGTTGACGTTTTTCAACACGAACTCCCCTACTTTCCAAGGCAGAGAAATGAACCTTTTTTTTCTCTTCTTTTGCAATAAATGCAACCAGTAGTTGTATTGTCGTGCTAATTCTGCAACAAACATTCTATATATAATGTGACATGGAAGGAGAGAAGGTTTTTCCATGGAGCCAAAAATTCTTATCATAGTGTAATTATCCAAATGTTCAAGTGTCCCCTTCCTGTCCAAAAAACTGGTTGCATGTTTAGATATGCGGGGAGCATCTTCTCCTAACAAAAAAACTTTGAAAACAGACATGAATCCATTAAAAACCTCATAAAAACAGTGTGAAACCTTGTGCTTCCATAAGGCCTGGTACCAGAACGTTACTGGGTCAAATTCCCAATTGACATTCTTGGACAGAGACAGTTCTGGAAACTGATAGAAATGTTCTATGGCAAAAACTAAGTAGGACGACATATAAAATTTATTTTCCCTTTTGAAGCTTGACAATTGGGAACAATTTTCATGGGAAATTAACTTGCCCCAATAACCAATGGCTTGTTCTTTTACTGTGAAATAAAAAATATAAAGAGCCATACAGGAAACAGTTGTTGTGGACTCCTGTCCCGTTATTCTTGTAAACAACCAAGCAATTTCGCAGAATGGATTTCTAAATGAGCTAACATGTAAGATTGTGATATCTTCAGGAACTAGAATCGGGTCTTCCAATAAATGGGGCAAGAGGTCCAACCCATTATTATGCTTTGCTAGGAAATTTTTACAATCTTCTCCTCTAAACATCAATGTTGGCTCCGACAATCTTAACATATGGTGGAAGACCTGAGGTGACAAAGAAACAGAAGAGTGATCCCGCAGTGGAATAATTCTTTTGTCTGAAATAAATTTATCGGTGCACCAAGAGACCAAGTCCTTATAGTCAAAAGCCTCATGGACACAACCTACATGAGCAATCCTAGAGGTCCAACTTACTCGGTTTTCTACGACAGAGGTTGAGTAATAAGAATATGCCCTGGACCACTAGAAGTTCTGGTCCTCACGCCCGAAAATGTTCACTATATCTCCACAGAATTGTTGTCAAGATGATTCCATAGGTTTATGAGAACGTTGGTTTGCTCCAGACGATGGTTGAAATAAACACTTAGAGCCGATAATGTAACTCTCCACTAAATCTTGGTTAAATTCTTATGAATGGGAAATCTCCTTGAGCCTTTCGCTGATTAATGACAATCTGTATGGGTGGTGCATGATGAATTGTTAGCAGTAAATATTACTTATTGCATATTTAGAAATGTGAAGGTGGTGGGTACGACGAAGAGCAATTAAGGATTGGAGATTTTGTGAACGTGACAAGGCGATGATGTGCGAACGACATTTCATGATTTTGAAATCAACACTCGAAAGGGATAATATAACCCCCTGCAAATCTTGGTTTAATGTGCATTAATATGAGATCTCCTTGAGCCTTTCGCCCATCAATGACAATCTATACGGTTCCTACATGATGAGTTGTTAGAATTAAATGTCAGTAATTTCATATTTACAAACAAGATATGTATATATATATATATATATATAATTCTTTTGTTATAGACAAGTGCGAAGGCCACAAAGACAGGGGAGAGAAAGGAATGAATGGAAAGGTCTGAAAAGCGGTCGGATGTGATTCAAAATAGGGTTACAGGGATACTCAGGAGAGGCGAGTGTTCCATGGTCAAATTTTATGCATCATAATATTTTACTACAAAACGTGTAAAATGGAAGAGAGCATGATGGGGCAGTTCAACGTCCGGTTTGTATATTTGCAGAATTCCGGGAAAGTGGCTAAGTATGGAATAGGGAAACGGTCGGGCTGACTTGTTCTTGGAAGCGAGGATTGAAGTTTTCGTGAATGGACCAACCTAACGATGTGCAAATGACATTTTATATGTTTGAAATTAATGCTTGCTAATTGCATGCCTAGAAATAATCTTATATATAATTTGTAATTGCTAATTGCAAAAGGGTGCGGGCACAGGAAACAACAATGAGGAACTGAATATTTCTTGAACCCGCCAAACCGATGATCTACGAAATAAATTTGAAGAAATGGAGAAGTATGGAATGCAGACAAATGGGCTTCAAAATGGGGTGACAATAGTTCCACAGAAGACATGAGGACCCAACGATTAAATTGTATTTCTTGGAAGTTTTTAGTGTAAAATGTATACCATGGAAGAAGGCATGATAGGTAGACCGTAATACAGAATATGGTATGATTTGAGTCCAGTTGTAAATTTGTATATTGTGGAAGTGACGGTACTATTCCCAAGTCATGGAAAAATAGAAGTCCAATCTAGAACCCACCTACCGAGAATCTGTGGTCGGAGAAGTGTCTGGGTATGGAATGGGGAAGTGGTCGTTCGGTGTCGCAATATAAGAGAACGAGTGAAAACGTGAACCCTCAAGTCCACCCATGCGCACAGCCAAACATTTTCAAAAAAATGAATAAATGACGAGAAAGATAAAGTTCAGAGAAAAGAGAAATGGATATTTGGCTAAGTATAGAAGACAGAAAAGAAGGGCCAATATATTCACATCTGTAACAAATATCCCATTTTCCTGCCAAGATATATACTTGGAAAGAAGTGTGAAGGTTGAGGGCACATAAAACAATGACTAGGAATATGATCCAYGAGTTTACTTGGTTCTTGGTTGTATGTTTCATTTTTCAATTTGTATATCATGGAACTCCTAGTCATTTTTTTAGCCAGTCAGCCTACAAGTCCATCTGTCAATTTGTATAGTGTGGAACTCTGGGTGATGTTTGTAGGACAGAAAACTATAGAGTAAATGCTTTGCCCTTTAATATAGCTTTTGTGATGCAAATGTAGTATGTGGCTCATTTTATCACTTTTCCATCCGTAAACAATGGCAATCTTGATCCTGTGTGTCAATTTGTATATCGCAGAGCTTCAAATGCTATTTGGAGGTCATGGAAAAATAGAAGTGCAATGTTGAGCCAGCCAACACACAAGTCTACCTGTCAATTTGTATATCGCGAAAATCTGGGTGCTACTTGTAGGACACAGAACAATAGAGGGCCAATTTAGAGAAAGGGGAAGCGCTCAGTCGAAACATGTGAATCTGCCAACCCATGCAACAATGCATTCTCGGAAAAAAAAATGATTAAGTAACCAGGAAGAGAAACTACAAGGGATAAAAGAGTGGGAAAATAGAAAGGTGGAGGGTTGTTTTCATAAGCGCGAATTGGTTTCAAACAAGCCCCATTGTTGCAAAACCATCATTTTCTACTAATTGTCAACAAATGCTTTGTTGAAGATTAGATTATATTGCAACATGTAGGTGTAAGTATGTTCTTGATACATTCTTCCATGACTGTAACATATTAACTTAAGTATTAAACTTCATTTTCTACTAATTGTTAGCAAATGCTTTGTTGAAGATTAGATTTTATTGGAACATGTGAATGTAAGTGTGTTCTTGATACATTATTCCATGACTGTAAAATATTAAATTAAGTATTAAACTTCGTTCATTATGGGTTGTTATCATTAAAACTTAATAATTGCATGTCTAGAATCAAGAATGACGATTTTGCTGCAACATTGTACTTTAGTATTGCTATGTTCTATCTGCATTAGGAATAGAATTGAATGTTAGTTTGAAATTGTGTGTAATCCATTTTTTGTTTGCATAAAATCCTGGTGGATTGACACAATAAATTGTCATATAATTGTTAGATGTTCCATCTTAGAACAAATTACCTAAGTAAACACAATATCGAAGAAATACAAGACCACCGAACCATGCCAATGAGAATAGATGTGAAGCAGCAATGAAGACTCAAAGGAATTTTTTTTTAATAGAAAATCCATTTAAAAAAAAAAAAAAAAAACACCAAGTATTGTCCATCTATCCTTCGAATTTGGACCCATTTCTTCGGGCCAAAGAATTGAACGTATCTTCCACAAACACAGGCACGTGATCCACAGTATGCAGGATCATTATAGTTTTATCCTCGATGAATCATCCTGTGGTAAAATTGATAGTTTTCAGAAGCTTCCCGTGAGGAAGAAGACGAAAAACGTTGCATGGAAAATGGAATATCCCTTAACTAAAAGTTAGGACACAACTAGAAACCACCTTTGCACAGTTGAAAAAACTCGAGGGACACAGGTTGCACATGCAATTTCAGAGGCCCAAATTAGTCCATTCTGGGTGGAAGGAGATGACTAGTAGAAATATGCCTTGCACCAGTGAGAGTTCTGGTCCTAATTCCCGAAGATGTTAGTTGTATATCCAGAGAACAGGATTGTAGTCTCGCAAGTGAACAATATTTTGGCTTGAAATATATCTCTGGGAGAATCAACATATCATTTCTTTGCAGTGAATGTCTTCCACCCATAATGGACTAATTTGGACCTATGGAATTCCTACTTTCGAGCTGCAAAGAGGCTATTGCATTCAACGTCTATTTCTTTTCTGAAACTCATTTTGGTGTTGTCAGGACCATGATCACTGAGCCAGGAAGTTACGCCTGTTATGGTTGATTTCAATTTGGGCACAGGAGTTGGAATAGTCTTTGCATTGCCATCATCCATTGTCGTATCATCGCCCATCAGATCATCTTCTTCTTTCTTGGAATCCATGACATCAACCTCTGCGCCATCCATCAATGAAATTGGGCAGGTTCTCTAAGCAGACAGGGTTGCCGTGGAAATCTTTGGCTTGAAATATATCTCTCGGTGTACCAAGGGATCATCTCCTTTTTTTCTCTTGGGAAAAGGGAGATGAGTAGTAAGAATATGCCCTAGAATAGTGGAACCTCTGGCCATTATGCTAGAATGGGTTTACTGTATCTGGACAGAACTGCTGCTACAAGTTAACGAGAATTTATGTTTTCTCCAAATGATGTTTGAAATGAAAATTGGGAAGGGATAATATAACCCTCCACAAATTATGGTTTAATGCGTATCAATGGAATATCTCCTCGAGACTTTCGTTGATCAATGACAATCTCCAGGGTTCATGCAGAAATTGTTGTTACCATTAAAGCTCACTAATTTCATATTTAGAAAAAAGTGCGAAGGTCGCAGTGATGGTGAAGAGAGATTAAGAATTAGAGATTTCTTAAAGGCACTAAATCGTCGGCGCACTAAAAATATTGCATCATGTTTGAAATGAATCTTGGAAAGGATAACACTCTTCTTCACAAATCCTGGTTTAATTCGTAGTAATGACAAATCTTCTTCGGCCTTCCAAACATTAATGACAATCTTAATGGTTCCTGTAGGATGAACTACTAACATTAAAGCTTAATTATTGCATATCTAGAAATAAGTACGAAGGTAGTGATGATGGTGAATTGCGACCAAGCATTTTACATTTCATCCACCCGCCAATCTGTGAAACAGATTCCAAGAAATGCCCAAGTATGGAAAGCGGTCGGGCGGGTTACAAAAAAAAAGGGGCAGAAGATATACCCAGGAGACGTGAGGGGTCAATGGTCATATTTCATCTCAGTGACAGATATCGATCGTCAATTTTTATGTCGCAGAATTTCAGGTGTTGTTTGTGCATAGGGGAACAACGGAAGTGCAATGTCGAGAGGGAAATTTGTATATTGTTGAACTTCGGGTTATATATATAAAAGCACAAGACATTCAGAAAAAGAACCAATTAAACAGAAAGATAAATCTTACGAGATGAAGGGGAATTTGTTTGCTAATTTGTAAATCGCGGAAGTCCGGGTGCTAGTTGCAGGCAGCGAAACAATGGAAATGCAATGTTAAACCCGCCTATGCAGGAACCCGCGATTCAAAAATTTTGTTCAATATGAAACGGGGAAGCGGTCGGTCGGGCTGGTGATATAAAAGTAACAATGGAAATCTGAAGATGCACCTAGATATTTTTCGAAAAACGAGTATGTAAATAAAGGGAAAGAAGAGGGAAAAGAGAAAGAGGATGACAAATTTCGGAAGCAGGAATTGGTCTTAATAGTAACTATGGAGTGCATTAAACATGTCAACAGGTTCTTCAATCAAGGAATAGAAACAACAAGCAATGTTTATAGTTTCCAATATCTGTTTGTATAAGAGAAACATCGAAAAGTTACGAGAAAATCATTTTTTGGATGTTTTAAGTAAAGTTTCTATACTTTTAGCTTCACCAAAAGTATAACAATGATGAATTTTAATTTTAATGTCCTCTCATTCATATGATTATTCCATTAGACTTCAGATAGTATATATTCTTTTATTTCAATTTGTTTGCTAATTTGTGGATCGCAAAAGTCAGGGTGTTGTTTGCAGGTGGCGAAACAATGGAAATGCAATATTGAACCCGCCTATCTGGTAACTTGCCTATTCGAAAAACCGAGAGCCAAAATTTTTGTACAATATGAAACGAGGAAGTGGTCAGTCGGGCTGGCTATATAAAAGTAAGTGAAATATGAAGACGTGAATTTGCCAACTTCCGCACTTAGAATTTTTTTGAAAAATGAGTAATACATACTAAATATGTACTATAAAGTATGAACATGAGATTTTATAGAGCATGTACAGATCCCACATTCCATACTTAGCCACTTTTTGGATCGCGGGTTCTCGAGCTGGCGGGCTCAAAATTGGGCCTCTATTGTTCCGTGGCCTACAAATAGCACCCATAATTCCGTGATATGCAAATTGACAAGCGGACCTGTGGGTTGGTTGGGTCAACATTGCACTCCTATTGTTTCATGTCATACAAACAACACTTGGAGTTCTGCGATATACAAATTGACAGACGGACTCCAGGGCTAGCAACCTCAAGATTGCGATTGCTTACGGATGGTAATCCCTATCAACTATCTAACATTATCTAAAAACATTATTTTCAATACTAAATTATTAATATTAAATATTGATATTTTACAATTTCATTAGACAAAAAAGTTTGTACAATATGAAACGGAGAAGCGGTCGGTCAGGCTGGTGATATAAAAGTAAGTGAAATCTGAAGACCTGAATCCGCCAACTTCTACACCTAGAAATTTTCTGAAAAATGAGTAATATGTACTAAATATGTACTATAAAGTATGGACATGAGATTTTATAGAGCATGTATGGATCCCACATTCCATACTTAGCCACTTTTTGGAATGCGGGTTCTCAAGCTAGTGGGCTCAAAATTGGGCCTCTATTGTTTTGTGGCCTACAAATAGCACCCAGAATTCTGTGATACAAAAATTGACAAGCGGACCTGAGGGCTGGCTGGCTCAACATTACACTCCTATTGTTTCGTGTCCTCCAAAAAACACTCAGAGTTCCGCGATATATAATTTGATAGATGGGCTCCAAGGTTGTCGGCCTCAAGATTGTGATTGTTTATGGATGGTAATTCCTATAAACTATCTAACATTATCTAAAAACATTATTTTCAATGATAAATTATTAATATTAAATATTGATATTGTACTATTTAATTAAGAAAAAAAAATTGTACAATATGAAACAGGGAAGTGGTCGGTCGGGCTGGTGATATAAAAGTAATTGAAATATGAATACGTGAATCCGCCAACTTCCACACAAGGAAATTTTTCAAAAAAAATGAGTAATACATACTTAATATGTACTTTTATAAAGTGTGGACATGAGATTTTATAGAGCATGAACGGATCCCGCATTCCATACTTAGCCACTTTTTGGATCGCGGGTTCTCGGCTGTCGAGCTCAAAATTGGGCCTCTATTGTTCTGTGTCCTACAAATAGCACCGAAGAGTTCCGTGATATACGAATTGACAGGCGGACTTGCGGGCTGGATGGTTCAACATTTCACTTCTATTGTTCCATGTCCTCCAAACAGCATTTGGAGTTCCGCGATATACAAATTGACAGACGGAATCCAGGGTTGGAGGTCTCAAGATTGCGATTTTTCACAGATGGTGATCCCTATCAACTATCTAACACTACCCAAAAACATTATTTTCAATACTAAAGTATTAATATTAAATATTGAGATTGTACAATTTAATTACATAAAATTATTAAAGGATGTTAAATATCTTATTTAAAAGAAAAACACGTGTATTCGGAAACTTGCATTCCAAAAATTTTGTATAATATGAAATGAGGAAGAGTTCAGTCGGGCTAGTGATATAAAAGTGGGTGGAAATCTGAACATCTGTATCCTCCAAGTTCCACACCTAGAAATTTTCCAACAAACGAGTAATACATACTAAATATGTACTTTTATAAAGTATGGGCATGAGATTTTATAGAGCATGTACGGATCCCTCATTCCTTAACTAACCACTTTTTGGATCATGGGTTCTCGAGCTAGCAGGCTCAAAATTGGGCCTCTATTGTTATGTGCCCTACAAATAGCACCCAGAGTTCCACGATATACAAATTGACAAGCGGAATTGCAGGCTATTTGAATTTTAAGGGCCTCGTGTTGATATGATAGCACAATTGGACTTCGACCAGTTTATATTCGTTTATTACAATATGAAATGGGGAAGTGGTCGGTTGGGTTGGTGATATAAAAGTAAGTAAAATCTGAAGACGTGAATTCACCAACTTTCGCACCTAGAAAATTTTCGGAAAATGAGTAATACATACTAAGTATGTACTCTTATAAAGTATGGACATTAGATTTTTATAGAGCATGTATGGATCCAGCATTCCATACTTGGCCACTTTTTGGATCACGGGTTTTTTGTCTAGCGGGCTCAAAATTGGGCCTCTATTGCTCCATTTCCTACAAATAGCACCCAGAGTTCCGCGATATACAAATTGATAGGAGAACTGGCTGGCTCAACATTGCACTTCTATTGTTCCATGTCTTCCAAACAACACTCGGAGGAAACAAGTAATACATACTAAATATGTACTTTTATAAACTATGGACATGAGATTTTATAAAGCATGTACGGATCCCTCATTCCATACTTAGCCACTTTTTGGATCTCGGGTTCTCGGGCTGGCGAGCTCAAACTTGGGCCTCTATTGTTCTGTTCCTTACAAACAACACACAGAGTTCCGCGATATATGATGTAGGAGCATCATCCACATCAAGCGAGCCAGCGTGAGAGCAGAGGACAGTTGGATGAGCCAATGGATTTGGTTTTGAAAGCATCTTGATATTTGTTGCCCCAAACATTAATATGTGGATTTAATGAAGCACACTTTGTATATTGTAATGGACCTTGAGCCTTTAAGCTCACGTCCTTAGGTAGATGAGGCATTTAATAGATTTAATGAAAAGTAGATAGAATTTAATTGTAGATTTGATAGCTTTAGAATTCAAGAGGGACAACGGGATATAGTCACCCTCCTTTGTACATTGTAACATTAGTTAGAAAAGGAGAAAGGAGAGAAGACCAGCAGAGGAATTGTATGCAGAACCGCCATGTACAGATATTGAATTAATAGAAAATCTTTGATTCAATTCCATGGTTGAGTTATTCTCTGTGTATTGTTGATATTATGCTTATGAATATTTCCTTCTGGTTATGCACTTGCTTTTATATGCTGTGTATGTGATTTCATGGTTGATTTGAAATCTGAGAGAATGAGTGAATGAGTTTCAATTGTTTCTCTAAGTGAGCCAGAGAATTCCTGCAAACAGTGCAGTTGAACTTGTCCGCAAGGAGTGTGTGACTACAGGGTTCAATTAGAGAAAGCTTTTGTCTCCATTCATCTCAGAAGTACAGATTTGGCACCGGAGCCATGCAAGGCGTGCACAGGCTGGATGAAGACTCAGAGTTGCGACTCTGAGCGAAAGGGAATTGAGACTGCTGCTGCAGGTTTGTGCGTAGATTCGAAGCTTCAACACTTAGGCGTTGTTGAAGATTTTCCGCAAGGGGTGCGTGCAAAGAATTCTTACGAAGGACCCAGGAGCCGTAAGGAAGCTCAGAAGGGATAGGTCTTTGAGTCCATCAAGGAACGACATAGACAAGTCGTGCTTGGAAAGCTTGCAGGGAAAGTTGCAGGTTTGTGCATAGGGTGGTAAAGGTTCGGAGCTCAGGAGGAAATAGAGTCGTCAATCTAGGTTCATAGGGACCATCAGATCTACACGTGCCATCGCATATCGGCATATCACGAGTTGAAGCATCAAGTTGTTGGAACGGGAGTGGCGATATTGCGAGGAGCGATACTCCAAAAGACTCTGAACCATCGATTTCGTAGGACGCGTGTGAGGAGATCCCGAGGAGTCAAGGATCGAAAAACCAGGATTCTCGACATCAGAGAACGCTTGTATGTTGGATTCGCGATCCGTGATATCCCGATAGTGATGTGGCAGTGTGGGACCACAGGGGTTGGTGGAGTACAGGTGGAATCGTATCGGAGATCGGGAAAAGGTAAGTCCCGAGTCCATCGACATCAAGACTCGTGATCCCACGAGTTTCAAAATTCCGATGGAAGGATAAAAGGTGGAGAAGTCAAGACCACACGTGTCTCGAAAAATTGGCACATCGGGATTCAGATATTGGAGTTTCGATTTGTTGACATCGCGAGTAGAGATCTTCCGATAGAGATAACTCCGATAGAAAGGGGAATAAAGTCAGCGATTGACCCACGTCGAGATTCGGGGCATCACAAGGCATAAGGGGTGTGACTACAAAATTTGCGAAATAGCGAATTCTGATTTCCCGATTAGAGAAGGGGAGATTAGTAAGGAGTTGTTGTGGGTAAATAATTCCCGAGAGGAAATTAGAGGAACATTCATGCTCTTCGAGCCAAATTCATAGAAGGTCCTGGTGAGAGAAATCGTTCTCCAAGGAGTGGGGAAGGTTGCATCAAGTGGTATCAGAGCAGGTTAGTTTCTCTGTTTTCTGTAGTAGAGAAGGAGAAGGAGTAAATACATCATGCCGCCCAGAAGAGAAAGACAGTCACCAGATCCAGAAGACAAGGAGGTGCGAAGAAGATGTAGGCCGACAGGTAACCCAGAAATGGAGCTGCAAATGCGAGATCTCCGAGCAAGACTCGAGGAGATGGAGACAGCGCAAAGACGTGGAGTTGGTGCAGGGGATCTTAGCGATTCCGAAGTTGAAGAGGAAGCTGGACATGCAGAAGAAGTTGCAGCAGAGGATGCATCAACTGAGCGGTTGATCAAAGCCATTTCCAGGATGAGTTCCAAGACCAAAATGGACATTCCAGTCTATGAAGGAAGCTTGGATGCAGAAGAGTTGTTGGATTGGATCTGAGCTCTTGAAACCTACTTTGATTATGAAGACATCGAAGAGGATAAAAAGTTAAGGCATGCTGTCACAAAATTGAAAGGACATGTAGCATTATGGTGGGACGAGCTACAGGCAGATAGGCCTTCCAAGGGGAAACAGAAAATTAAAAGTTGGGATCGAATGATTGCTAAGATGAAGGAAAAATTATCCCAAGGGATTATCAAATCACATTGTTCAAGCGAATGCAGAACCTGAGGTAGAAGCTGATGATGGTAAAGGAGTATACCGAGGAATTTTATTGACTCAACATCAGATCAGGTCATCGGGAGAGTGAGGATGAGAAAGTAGCCAGATATCTGAATGGTCTGAGATATGACATTCAGGATGAATTGAGCATGGTAACCATCCGAACATTTGAGGATGCTTATCAGATGGCTCTGAAAGCAGAAGAAAAGTTGAGCCGTAAGCAAGGTCAGCGAGGGAGAGGCATAAGTCAGCCCAGAGGCAAGGCAGTTGCCCAGGAGAGGTTCCAGAAGCCCAAGGAGGAGTGGAATAAACCTCAGGGTAAAGTTGAAAGAGGCAGAACCTCGCAGAAGCAGCCATATGTTGAGCAGAGAGGACAACAAAATGATCAGCGGGGAGATTATGTTGATGCAAATTATTTTCCTCGAACCAGAGGTAGAGGAAGAGGCTGAGGTGGAGTTATCACATGCTTTACGTGTGGGAAGAATGGGCATAAGTCGTTTGAGTGTCCAGAGAAGAAGAAATACGGAGGAGAAGCTCACATCACTGAGGCGCAGAGGTGTGATGCTGAGAATGAAGATGCAGAAGGCGGAAGATTGCTTGGGATGCATAAAGTCCTTTTAACACCAAAGAAGGAGGTGGAGGATATAGCTCAGAGGAGCCGACTGTTCAGGACAGCTTGCAAGACCAAGGGCTGGAAATGTAAGGTCATCGTGGATAGCAGAAGCACAGACAATCTCGTTTCAACCGAGATGGTGGAAAATCTGGAGCTGGAGACAAATGATCACCGGAGCCCATATAAAGTTTCATGGCTGCAGAAAGGACACCAGGTGAGTGTTACAAAACAATGCTTGGTTGGATTCAAGATAGGTGGGTATAATGATAAAATTTTGTGTGATGTCATTCCCATGGATGTATGTCATTTATTGTTGGGTAGACCATGGAAATATGACAGAAATGTTGTTCATGATGGGAGAATGAACACATATACCTTAGAGAAGGATGGGAGTACACATAGATTGCTTCCGATAAAGAATAAAGAAGTGAAGCCGGAATTAAATAGCACAATACTTCTCATGAGTGGGAAGGAACTTCTCACAGAGATGGAGAAGAAAGAAGAACCACAATTCTTTGTGGTCAGGAAACCGAGAATTCTTCTAACTAGCACAAGGGTGGATGACTTGCCAGATGAGATTCAAGAACTACTAGAGGAGTTCGCTGACATCATAGTGGATGAAATACCTTGTTCATTGCCTCCAATAAGGAGTGTGAGTCACCACATAGACCTCATACCAGGAGCTAGTTTTTTGAACAAGGCACCATACAGGTTAACGCCGCAGGAAAATGAAGAGGTCAAAAACTAGGTCCAGGATTTGTTGGACAAGGGATTGGTTAGAGAAAGCCTAAGTCCATGTGTTGTTTCGATAGTACTAAGTCCGAAGAAGGATGGAGGCTGGAGAATGTGCACTGACTCCAGAGCGATCAATAAAATCACCATCAGGTACACATTTCCACTGTCGAGAATGGATGATCTGATGGATTGCCTAAGTGGGGAAAATTATTTTTCAAAGATTGATCTGAAGAGAGGATATCACCAGATTCATGTGAGGGAGGGTGATGAATGGAAAACAGCATTCAATACAAATGAAGGTTTGTACGAATGGTTGGTCATGCCATTTGGTTTGACGAACGCACCGAGCACATTCATTAGACTGATGAATGAAGTCCTGAGGGAATTCATCGGGAAATTTGTAGTTGTATATCTGGACGATATACTGATTTTCAGAAAGACCAAGGCTGAACACTTGAAACATTTGGCCATTGTAATGAGGAAGCTACAATAGGAGAAGCTATTGATCAATATGAAGAAGTCCTCATTTATGAAGACGGAGCTCATTTATTTGGGTTTTGTTATTTCAGCTAATGAGTTGAAGATGGATCCGAGTAAGGTAGAAGTGATTAAGAATTGGCCATCACCGAGAAATGTTTTCGAGGTGAGAAGTTTCCATGGATTAGCTAGTTTCTACCAGAAGTTCATCAGGAATTTCATTGGAATTAGCGCAGCGATTATGGACACGGTGAAGAAACGGCATAAAGTTTTTCATTGGACAGCAGAGGCTGAGGAGAGCTTCAGTCTGTTGAAGAAGAAGATCACAGAGAAACCAGTGTTGGTATTGCCGGACTTCAAAAAGACATTTCAAGTGAAATGTGATGCGAGTGGATATGCCTTAGGAGGGGTCTTAATTCAGGAGGACAGGCCAGTCGCATATTTCAGCGAGAAGATGGATGAAGCAAAGATGAAATACTCCACATATGATAAGGAATTTTATGCTATCATACAGGCGTTGAAGAAGTGGAGGCATTACTTGATCCCAAAAGAATTTGTACTGTACAGTGATAATCATGCGTTGCAGTTTGTAAGTCAACAGGAGAAGTTGAACCAGAAGCATGCAAAATGGGTAGAGTACATGCAGAATTTTACGTTTGTGATCAAACACATTTCAGGGATTGCTAACAAAGTGGTTGATGCTTTGAGCAGGAAATGTTTGTTGCTGCAGGAATTTTGAGTCAAAACATTGGGTTTTGAAAATCTGAAGGACATGTACACAAGACATGCAGACTTCAGAGAAGCATATGAAGTAGTTGAGAATCCAGTTCTCAGGGATCGGAGCCTGTGGATAGACTACATGATCCAGGAAGGATTGTTGTTCAGAGGCAATCAACTGTGTATTCCGAATTGCTCCGTGAGGGAGAATTTGATAAAGGAAAAACACACTGGAGGCTTAGCAGGGCACTTTGGCCATGACAAAACATTCGCGAAGCTGAGCGAATCGTATTTTTGGCCAGGCATACGAGAAGATGTCAAAAATTTTGTTGACAGGTGTCGAATTTGTCAGCATTCGAAGGGGCGAAAGCAGAATGCAGGTTTCTATCAGCAATTGCTCGTACCAGAGAGACCATGGGAGGCGATTAGCATGAATTTTGTATTGGGTTTGCCGAGGACGCAGAGAGGTGTTGATTCCATCTTTGTGGTGGTGGACAGGTTTTCAAAGATGGCACATTTTATTCCGTGTCAAAAGACCAGCGATGCGACCCACATCGCAAACTTGTTTTTCAAAGAAATTGTTAGACTTCATGGATTGCTGAGAAGCATAGTCTCGGACAGGAATACGAAGTTCATAGGTCATTTTTGGAGGACGCTATGGAAGAAGCTAGGAACTAAATTGGTGTTTAGTTCAGCTTATCATCTGCAGATGGATGGGCAAACCGAGGTGGTCAACCGGAGTCTAGGGGACTTGCTGAGAAGCTTGGTGACAGAACACCGTAGTAGCTGGGACAACATATTTCCATAGGCAGAATTCGCATACAACAATTCAATAAATCGGAGTACAGGCAAAAGTCCATTTCAGATTGTGTATGGGACACAACCGAGGGGAGTTTCTGAACTCAGGGAGTTAGAGCAGACTGCAACTAGCAGTGCTAGTGCAAAAACATTCGTTGAGGCAATGAAGGAACTTCATAGCAAAGTGAAGCAGCGATTACAAGATTCAAATCAGGAGTATAAGCGCAGAGCAGATCAACACCGGAGGAAACTTCAGTTCGAAGTTGGTGATCTAGTTCTTGCACACTTAAGAAAAGAAAGGTTCCCGAGAGGAACATACAACAAACTCAAAATGAAGAAAATTGGACCTTGTAAAGTCCTGAAGAAATTTGGAGAAAACGCTTATGAGATTGAGTTGTCGGATGGCCTTGGGATATCTCCGATATTTAATGTCTTAGATTTATACCCATACAAGGCTGGAGAAGCAGAGGCTGGAACTGAGAAACCAGTGATCTAGTGGATGAAACAATTACCAGTTGCAGAAAAGTCGCAGATGGAGTGCATACTGGACAAGCAAATCGGCAGAAAGACCATGCGAAAGCAGTATTTTGAGTATCTGGTCAAATGGAAGAATCACCCAGTGGAGGACGCCAGCTGGGATACTGAAGCAGTTATCCAAAAGCATGGACAAGCCATGCAGAAGCTCATGGATAGGAGCCCATGAAATTTTTCAAGCCAGGGAGTATGATGCAGGAGCATCATCCACATCAAGTGAGCCAACGCGAGAGTAGAGGACAGTTGGACGAGCCAGCAGATTTGGTTTTGAAAGCACCTTGATATTTTTTGCGCCAAACATTAATATGTGGATTTAATGAAGCGCACTTTGTATATTGTAATGGACCTTGAGCCTTTAAGCTCACGTGCTTAGGTAGATGAGGCATTTAATAGATTTAATGAAAAGTAGATAGAATTTAATTGTAGATTTAATAGATTTAGAATTCAAGAGGGAGAACGGGATATAGACACCCTCCTTTGTACATTGTAACATTACTTAGAATAGGAGAAAGGAGAGAAGAGAAGCAGAGAAATTGTATGCAGAACCGCCATGTACAGATATTGAATTAATAGAAAAGATTTGATTCAATTCCATGGTTGAGTTATTCTCTATGTATTGTTGATATTATGCTTATGAATATTTGCTTCTGGTTATGCACTTGCTTTTATATACTGTGTGTGTGATTTCATGGTTGATTTGAAATCTGAGAGAATGAGCGGATGAGTTTCAATTGTTTCTCTAAGTGAGCCAGAGAATTCCTGCAAAGAGTGTAGTTGAACTTGTCCGCAAGGAGTGCGTGACTACAGGGTTCAATTAGAGAAAGCTTTTGTCTCCATTCATCTCAGAAGTGTAGATTTGGCACTGGAGCCGTGCAAGGCGTGCGCAGGCTGGAAGAAGACTCAGAGTTGTGACTCTGAGTGAAAGGGAATTGAGACTGTTGTTGCAGGTTTGTGCGCAAAGTCGAAGCTTCAACACTTAGGCGTTGTTGAAGATTTGCCGCAAGGAGTGCATGCAAAGAATTCTTACGAAGGACCCAGGAGCCATAAGGAAGCTCAGAAGGGATAGGTCTTTGAGTCCATCAAGGAATGACATAGACAATTCGTGCTTGGAAAGCTTGCAAGGAAAGTTGCAGGTTTGTGCATAGGGTGGTAAAGGTTCGGAGCTCAGGAGGAAATAGAGCCATCGATCTGGGTTCATAGGGACCATCAGATCTGCACGTGCCATCGCATATCGGCATATCGCGAGTTTAAGCATCAAGTTGTTGGAACAGGAGTGGCGATATTGCGAGGAGCAATACTCTGAAAGACTCTGAATCGTCGATTTCGTAGGACATGTGTAGGAGATCCCGAGGAGTCAGGAATCGGAAAACCAGGATTCTCGACATCAGAGAAAGCTTGTATGTTGGATTCACGATCCGCGATATCCCAATAGTGACGTGGCAGTGTGGGACCACAGGTGCTGGTGGAGTATAGGTGGCATCATATCGGAGATTGGGAAAAGGTAAGTCCTGAGTCCATCGACATCAGGACTCGCGATCCCGCGAGTTCTGAAATTCTGATGGAAGGATAAAAGGTGGAGAAGTCAAGACCACACGTGTCTCGAAAAATCGGCACATCGAGATTCGGAGATTGGAGTTTCTATTTGTTGACATTGCGAGTAGCGATCCTCCGATAGAGAGAACTCCGATAGAAAGGGGAATAAAGTCAGCGATTGACCCACGTCGGAATTCGGGGCATCACAAGGCATAAGGGGTGTGACTACAAAATTCGCGAAATAGCGAATTCCGATTTCTCGATTAGAGAAGGGGAGATCAGTAAGGAGTTTCTATGGGTAAAGAATTCCTGAGAGGGAATTAGAGGAGCATTCACGCTCTTCGGGCCAAAGTCAGAGAAGGTCCTGGTGAGAGCGATCGTTCTCCGAGGAGTGGGGAAGGTTGCATCAATATACAAATTGACAAGTGGACTTGTGTGCTGGCTGGCTCAACATTGCAATTCTATTATTTTGTGTCCTCCAAGAAACAATCGTACTTCTGCGATATACAAATTGACAGATAGACTCCATGAATGGAGGGCTCAAGATTTCCATTGTTTACAGATGGTCATCTCTATCAACTATCAAACATTATCAAAAAACATGATTTTCAAATACTAAATTATTAATATTAGATATTGATATTGTACAATTTAATTACATAAATTATCAATATTGAACCCGCCTATCCGGTAACTTGCCTATTCGGAAAACCGAGAGCCAAAAATTTTGTACAATATGAAATGGGGAAGCGGTCAGTCGGGATGGTGATATAAAAGTAAGTGAAATCTGAAGGCATGAATCCACCAACTTTCGTACCTAGAAATTTTTTGAAAAATGAGTAATACATACTAAATATGTACTATAAAGTATGGACATGAGATTTTATAGAGCATGTATGGATCCCGCATTCCATACTTAGCTACTTTTTGGATCGTGGATTCTCGGGCTGACAGGCTCAAAATTGGGCCTCTATTGTTCTGCGATATACAAATTGACAAGCAAACCTGCAGGCTAGCTAGCTCAACATTGCATTTCTATTGTTCTGTGTCCTCCAAACAATACTCGAAGTTCCGCAATATACAAATTGACATACAGACTCTAGGGATGACGGCCTCAAGATTGCGATTGTTTACAGATGGTAATCCCTATCAACTATCTAACATTATCTAAAAACATTATTTTCAATACTAAATTATTGATATTAAATATTGATATTGTACAATTTAATTAGACAAAAAAATTTGCACAATTTGAAACAGGGAAGCGGTCAATCGGGCTGGTCATATAAAAGTAAGTGGAAATCTGAACACATGCATCCACCAACTTCCACACCTAGAAATTTTTTGAGAAACGAGTAATACATACTAAATATGTAATTTTATAAAGTATGGACATGAGATTTTATAGAGCATGTACGGATCCCTCATTCCACACTTAGCCATTTTTTGGATTGCAGGTTCTCGGGATGACGAGCTCAAAATTGAGCCTCTATTGTTCTGTTCCCTACAAATAGCACCCAGAGTTCCGCGATATACAAATTTACAGGTGGACTTGCGGGTTGTTTGTCTCAACATTGCACTTCTATTGTCCCATGTCCTCCAAACAACACTCGGAGTTCCGTGATATACAAATTGACAGATGAACTCTAGGACTGGCGGGCTCAAGATTGCGATTGTTTATGGATGGTCATCCTATCTAACATTATCTAAAAACATTATTTTCAAATACTAAAGTATTAATATTAAATATTGATATTGTACAATTTAATTACATAAAATTATCAAAGGATGTTAAATTGCTTATTTTAAAAAAATTGAAGGAAACAAAACAAAAAAATTTAAAATTCTATCACCGCAAGCATAACAACGACCAATTTGAATTTTAAGGGCCTCTTGTTGATATGATGGCACAATTGGACTTTGCACAATATATATTCGTTGATTTCAAATTATTCCGGGAGATTAATTTTACCAAGTTCATCGATCAAGGAAAAATTCTAAAACAAGCCACATACTACATTTGCGTCACAACGCCATACAAATTATCAAGTAGATTTGCGAGCTAGCTGGCTAAAAAAATTGCAATTGTATTGTTTTGTGTCCTCCAAACAACACTCGGACTTCCGCGATATACAAATTGACAAACAAAGCATAGAACCAAGAACCAACTAAACTCCAAATAGGCCGTAAGCAAGTTCCCACAAGGTTCCATAGAGTAGGACGCATCGAACTTTGCATCAAACAATTTGATATACAAAGAAAAGACATCGCAGCATTCGTTTTCTCTTACATCTGGTATATGTTCCCAGTAGAAAATAACTGGGGCCATGGGATATATGGAGTTTGCTGCAATGCTTCTCATTTTTGGACCAAACAATCTTATGCACATGCAATCTCAAGTACTCGAGTCCGATGAACATTCATCTGGATGTTGAAGAAATATTACAGAGACATATGAGATATTTTGGTTTCCTGCCAAAGTTTGATATGTTTTTTTTTTCCTTCTTTAGCCGATATGAAAAATTGCATTGTCCTCATTTAAGGTAAATTTGTTGTGTATCTGAGAGTCGCACAACATGTAGACACTGCTTTCCTTTTTCTGTAGATATGTTTCATACAAAGCACATTTTGTAACATAGGCTGCCTAATTGTACAATGCATAGTTGTGTTTCCCACGGTTCAGATGGGAGAATTGAGGCAATGTCCATATATATATGGACATTTTTCACCACATCATAGACAATCAATCCTATCTTCACTTATCTAAGTGGAGGCAGAAGGAAGAGAGTTCCATTTCGTACATACAGGTTCAAAGGGGGTCGAGTACGCATTCGCTGCAACCAAAACACCTTCAACCTGGGAACGTGAGCATAGAAATTAATACATTGAACACTATAATACAAAAGTGCACCCGCCCTCCCTTGAAAAAAAAAAAAAAAATAACAAACAAACAAACAAACCGCATAAATTTGGTGAAGACTATTTTTATAAGCAAAGTGAGGATGATTTTTTGGATGTATATGCACAATAGTTGTAGATCTAGCTAGCTTCTTCAGATCCTGTACTATATCTGTTTGTAACTTTGTTACAAACATTGTCTGGTTTGTGTGAAATACCCTTTATTTAACATCCCTTTTCTTCGTTATATTTTTGAAGAGCATAAGTGGAAACTTCCCTTTATGCAATTTTTGTTCCATTGAAGAAAACAAATTTGAATAGGTATTGAACAATTGCAGTTGCAACATGGAACAATGCAATATTTGTGTAACTTACACGAGATACATGCACATGTGAAAGTAAAGGACAAAACTGTATATGGAAGCGGTACCATTGCCTTGTCATTGTCCGAATCTCCATCCTTTATATGGAGAATGTGTTGCGAGCCAAGTTTTCTCGCCAGTGTGACAGTTGCGCCAATGGTTCCAATTGGGTAAATATCACTACTCTGTGCAAGCTGGTTGATAGTCACGTCCAGGATGAAATGATATTATGAACAAACGACGAGAGTTGTTTCCACAATACTTGTTTTGTTGAGAGAAATAATCCGATCACAATCACCACGGTCATATACTATTTTGGGCAATATATTAAAATTTGTAATGGATATCCCATTACCGAGCAATATCTTTTCTACATGTTTCTGGAAAAGTTGTGTAGGAATAGTCAGTGTCACTGTGATCATGGCCTCCTTGTGTTTCATGTCAGAACGCATAATGGATCTAGTTTTGTTTTCCTTGTCCAAGTAGGTTCTCTAGATGACCATTATGTCCCCGACGAACACTTGTCTTGTTCGGCGGTTGTTCAAGCCCTCTACTGATAGTACTTTGGGTGTTACAACTCTAGACCTGGTGACAATTTTTGAACAAGAAAACTAAAGTGAATGGTAGTGTGATTTTTTTTTTTTGTATTCTTCTTTCACCAGAATAAATCTACAAGTACACGCATAGCTTCGATGAACTATGGAGCCACAGTTTTGCAACCACACCTCTTAGTCTATGGAACCATGTGGCACAGTCCTTATATCGTTTGACGTGTATTAGAGAAAGGAACATATGCATTAGAGGATTACTAGGGGAATATGATGGAAAATCCTAGAAATGGGCTCTACCTTAAAAGGTATTACGCTTGAGACCACAAACTCGGGCGTGACCTTTGTATATTAGTGTATATTAGTGTATATACTTATTTATATTTTCTTTACGTAATCAACTTACTTATTGAGTTTTCCCTTGGTTGGAAGATGTCAATAGAATATTTGGTCTACTTAGGATTCATGGATGGTGCCAGTCATCATACGTGGAACATGGCTTCCGTTGCTTGGGTTATCTATTAACACGAGGGACAACTGGTGTCTTCAAGTGGTGTTTGTCTAGATCCATCAACGAATAATGTGGTTGATTATAGCGTTGTTATAGAGCTATTACGCGACACCATTTCACATGGTGTTCTATATTTATAAGTTCACATGGACTCCCAGTTAGTCGTATGTAAGTTGAATGACAGTTACCATGTGAGTGATCCTACTCTACACCAACGATTCCTATGAGTACGACTTTTGGAATGATATTTTGATTTTTTTACTTATAATCACATCCCTAGAAGTTATAATCAAATATCTGATGCATATGCTAATTACATTTTAGATTGGAATTTTTCACATAACTAAGTAAAGAAAGGCATCATCTAAGGCTATGATATCAGCTATTGAATTAGGAGGCAAACTCCTGAACCACTTTCTTGCTTCCCCATTTAGACTTTGTACAAATAATCTCATCCACACATCAACATGATCTACATTGAAATTATTTGCAAGACTATAAAATGAACTCAAATGCTCTTCAACAGTAACTGATCCATCTCCATTGAATCTGGGCAAGTATCTCATATAATCATTTGGTGGAAAGGCATACATGACTTGTGGAAGAACCAAAGGAGCATACCTTGCTGCAACTATTTCGTCCATTCTGTCTGCAACCACATTAGCTATTTTTGGAGCTTTGGGAGTGAGTAATGTTATCATCCTATAAGTTATAGGATCAACTGGTGGCTGGGATATTATCTGTTTTTAGTGTTTTTTTTGACAAATGATTTTTCATTCTGCAAATAATTTGAAAAGGAAAAAGAAAAGAGAAAAGAAAAAAGAAAAAAGAGAAAAGAAAAAAGAAAAAAGAAAAAGAAAGAAAAGAAAAGAAAAGAAATAAAAAAAAAAGAAAAAAAAGAGGGCATAAAAGAATTTCAATAAAAGCCCCATGCAATAATAGTAACTTGGTCCATACCTTTCAAGCATGGCCAAGTTCTTTTTAAATTGATGTTGATAGGGTAGTGAATGAGTTTGGATAAACAGTTTAATCTTAG